>RJWJ010008517.1:0-52999 GCA_004363605.1 Indri indri
AAAAAAAAAAAAAAAAAAAAAAAATGCTTACGTTTTTATATGACACTTTTTGGCTATTTCTAGAAAAGAATTTGATATAGCTTAAACTACTAGAGACACATTCAACAGTATACTAAAGGGAAAAAAGTAACTAGAAGCCAGTTAGGAGGACGAATTCAACTTTTGAATGGAGCTATACGACAGTTTTAGAAAAATTTTTTATGCTACAAATTGGCCAATGGGTGTAGTGTCTTTTTAAGCTTCCTTCTGTAAGTTTGTGGTGCTAAAACCATTGCAGATGCCTAAAGGAAGATGCTTATCTGTTTGAGGGACACACCGCCTCATTGTAGTACACTTCTTTAGTAAGTAAAAGAATTACAGTTGACCTTGAACAACATAGGTATGAACCGCAAGAGTCCACTTATATGTGGATTTTTTTCAACCAAATACACGGGATATGAAACCTGCATATCCAGAGGGCTGACTCTTCACATACCCAGGTTCTCCAGGGCCTACTTCAGGAATTGAGTACACACAGGTTAGAGTGTACATGAGAGTCCTGGAACCAGTCCCCAAGTATACTGTAGTCCATTGTTAAAGCTGAGTTTAATTTGTCCAAAGACATTCTTATTTTAGCAGCAATATTATGATGTAGATTGGAAGGCAAAACTTAAAAGAATCAGTGGATAGCCTGGGATTATAGAGAGTGTCTTAACACTAGGCTCCTAAATAGCATTTCATTTAAAAACCAAAGACTGGCAGGGAATTAGCCAAGGCTGAGAGAGATTGGTCTGTCTGTCCTCTCAATGAAAAGGAACAGAACAACAATAAAATGATTTTCCTGCTTCTCACTCAGGATATTTCAAATCCTGCACTTTGTGGAGTAGTAACAGTCAACATAGAAATCTATAAATTAGGCAAAATAGAGGATTTCTTGTTTTGTTCTTTCCTTTATACTGTGGGATAGCCCAGGATTCCTCCAAGTGTGGTGAGTACACAACACTGCTGATGGCACAAAAGATGATTTTAATTGATTCTGAGTTGAACATTATTTTAATAATTATGTATTGATGAATCTGAAAATACTGAATTAGCTCACCAACTCTGTGATTTCTTGGGCTATTATTGCTTAGGACAGAGTTAGTAAAAAGTGTATCATTTAAAGCAAAACACCAAATAGATAATAGCACAGATTGGTGAAAATCTTGCAGGCGATTGTGCGTGACTGGGTTCATCCTGAGATACTGTTCTAAAGACGCCTCCAGGCTCTTCTCCGGGGTTGCAGTGGCAGAGACTCCCTCATGCTTGCTCAGGTGAAGGCAGCGAAGGAGGGACTCCAAGTAGGGGAGTCAGGGTGACGGGATGTCCGTGGCCTGATGGGCATGGCTCCAGCAGCACGACTGACCCCCGTGGGCTCGGCTGCTCACGTGGTCCCCAGCCCCCACTTGTTGTGTCATTTCTCTGCGCATCTCCGCGCTTTTGCTCAGTGGCACAGTACATTGACCAGTGGTGTGACCTCAAGCAAGTTACTTAACTGTTGGGTAACTGTTCTTCATTTGTAAAATGGAAATAACAACAGTTTCTCCCTCACAGAATAGCCGTGGATATTCAGTTAGATTGGAAATGTGAGCACTGGCACAGGATCTGGAACATACTGAACCAATAATGTTAGCACAGACGATGATTAGATCTGCCTGGTTCTTCCATGTTTCCATGTTCATATTCCAATTAGTGAAGACTGGTTGTTGGTAGCTTCAGTTTTCAGGAGAAAAACTCAAGACTTGACCAAAGCATTGTCCTCTTATCAAGTTGTTTATTCTTGCTCCAAGCTACCTGGGAGCGGGGTCCAGGTGTTAAAAACATGGGCACCTAGGTCTGCCCCTCAGCCAGCTGTGGCCAGTGGGCACTGGGTGCTGCTGTTAACATGGCCAGTGTCAGGGTTTTAATTCGAGTAAGCAAGGAGGTGGAGCTCCTCAGCCATCCTGGTAATGAGAGGTCTTGCCCAATATGTCTTGGCCGGCTCAGTCTGATTTGGTCAGATGTTTTAAGAAGATAGAGTTACTGAAGAGTCTTAGACTCTAAGTTTGGCAGAAGTTGTTAGAGGATCACAAAGTTGCCTAAAATGACTGATTTAATTATGTGGTTTGATAATTCTTCAGCAGCTACCACCTTGGATGAACCACTGTTTTTAATTTTGCATTCATTCCTGCTTCTAATCATCTAGACCCAAAAAGAGCCCCTCCTTTGGAGTTTTGCAAAGGATGCATTTCGCTTGGTCTTTTTTTGAGAGGTCATAGTGGGAGATGAGGACCCAAGTTCGGGTTCCACCTCTCCCCTCCTAATCACCAACCTAATTAACTGTTCCAAAACTTTTCTCACAGCGTTACAAGAATCGGGCAATGTGAAATTTTCTAATATGGCTAGGGAATTTTACTTCCCACCTGTCTTCGTTGAATCAAAAGTTTTAACACGGTCTGTTTCTCTGGTGACCAAATGTGGTCCAGCCAGGACAGATTATATCCCATGTGAAGAGTCACCTTGAGAATTTGAGCAGGGTGCTCTGTGGTTACTTGGACCCCAGACACACATCTGTGGAACTGAGAAGCCCTTTATTCGGTCCTGTCCTCCCATCTCCACGCGTAGGCCACTGGGGCCATGTGTGAGGTTAGAAGCAGTGACGGCCATGCTGAGGATCAGCTTCAGGAGGAAGCGGTTTCTCAGGCTAAACAAAAAGTCTTCTCAAAAAATGGACATCAAATGATCCCCTTGATTGGGCGTCTAAGCCGCTGTGTTATCCCACAGGCCACCAGCAGGTTAACTGGGGCAGGCATTTTCTCTTCAGTTCGGGGGGCCGGTTGGGCAGAAATGGCTCCGGAAGTTCTCCCAGATTCAGTGTGTGGAGGCGAAACTCACAGGCCCATCGCCAGTCCTGGCATCCGAGTCTTTTAAAATTATGAGGTCATGTGATATGTGCTTGGAGCTCAAGGGCTGTCAAGTTGCTCGAGGACATTCATACTAAGGATTTATGCATTAAAATATTAATTTGGTCTTATCAGATCAAATTAGATTCTGGATGGAGATGAGAGAAGTGAATCATTATATGCTGGGAAAATGAGAAATCAGCTCTCTAATTGACTGCCACTACTCGTTCCTCACCCAGGATGACTTTGCCAAAAAGTTGTGAGAAAAACGCCTCAAATCTTGAAGATTCACTTTGTTACGTCTAGCTCACTTGTGAGCCTGTGATGATAAATAAAGCCTCAAAGAAAAGTTAGGTCTGACTGGATCTTCTGCTTTGCTTCCTCTTGTTGCCAGTGGCCAGGAGCAGTACTTCGCACTCCCGGGAGTGTATTCAAAGCACATTCGCAGTGAGGGAGAAGTGCAGCCTGTGTCTTTGGGGGTCCGAGTCTCTGATTGCAGCCCCTTGACCACCTGTCAACCCCAGCACTGGTGGGCTGGACACTGGACTGTTCCCGCAGCCAGGGTGGTCCAAGGAAGCAAAGCTGGGAGCCCTTCTGTGGCCGCGGTGTGGGAGGAGGTGGGCAAGGGAAGCGTAGGGGGTGCGGTGGAGAGCTAGGAGGGGAGTTACACCAAGGAACTGACGCGGCCTGAACTCCACAGTCACCGCCTGAGTAGTCGGGAGAATTAAATAGTGGGAAAAGTTGATAATGACTTGGGTGTTTGGTTGGCGATAGTGTTATTCAGTCAGACTTGCAGTTAGGGCAATGCCCCGGATGTTTGCCAGCCTGCCTGCTCATCTGTGGTACGGGCTAAGGGGACTCTTGCCCATGTCAAAGTGATATTAGGGACCATTGATTTCAATTCACATTTTGTCATTGAGAAATTTAAAGGTCTTAGAAGAAATATTTTTGCTAAGGCTTCTGAGATCTCCTGGGGGACAGACATAGTCTTCATCTTGACCAGGAATGTGAGACCTCTCTTCTCCCTATACGGGGCAGGTAGCAGGTGGGACCACCTTGCCAGTTTGACAGTGCCAGGGCAGAGGCAGCAGCTGTCCCTTCACAGGGTGCTGCTGCTTCCCACAGGGCACCAGGAGGCTCTGAAGCTACCCTGCCTGGGCTCAGGCACCGGCTCTGTCACTTCTGAGCTATGTCGCCTTAACCTCTGTGGATCTCTTTCCTGGTTGGTGTAATGGGGTTGATCACAGCCCCTCAGCACGTGGTTGGAGGAGTGATGGGTGTAGAAAAGTTACCGCAACATCTAGTATGTAGAGAATACTCAATAATGGTGAGCTATTATTATTCCTTAAAGGAATTAAAAGTGAAAATAGTAGGAAAAATTAGCAAGATAAAATACAATGGGAAATTAAATTTTTCTAATTATTTAAGGAAATTCCTCAATTGGCAGGCAACAATAAATAAGTTAACTTAGACTTCCTGGCAGCTGAAGTGGACTGAAGCAAAGGCTGTGAAGCTGGACAGAGCTGAGGCTGGCAGTCCCTGACCTTCAGTGACGGCCGCTGAGGGAGAGGCGGGAGAGCGCGCTGGCACTCGGGCTGACACAGCAGCCCCCAGAGCCTGAGCGAAGCCGCCAGCCTTCCTCCCCTTCCCTTCCCTCCTTTCCCTACTCCCGATCTGCCAACCTTCGGACTCAAATCATGGCCACTGGAATCACACACACGGTTACAGCTAGTTTTTTTTTTTTTTTTATTGTAAATGAGTCATTCTCTTATTTTGGAAATTTATATCTCATGCCAAGATCTGAAGATGGTTCTTTTTCAAAATACTGTTTAGACTAAATGAATTTCTTTAAATGTAATATCTCAGTTTTAAACATCTGGGGTTTTGCATGTGTTTTTCTCGGCTAGCAAAACTTAAAGATTATTTCCATAATTTTAAAAGTTACATTTACTTTTATATATGTATTATTCTGTATAACAAATTAAACATAGTTCTTCTAACTTCAGCTTTAGATCCTAAAAGGGGGTGGGTATCATATAAAAGAGTATTAAAAGGAAACAGGTGGTGAAGATGTTGGGCAGATGCACAACAAAAGCAGGGGTTGTGACGTTAACACTGGGCAACATGGGGTTCAAGGCACAGGAACAATAAATCAAATAGGGTTACTTCATCGTGCTAAAGCAGATGGTCCATAGCATGACATAACTGTCATGGACTTACGTGGCCTAAGTGATTTAGCATCAAAACATACCACGGAAGAACTCCAGAGAATATAAGACAGAACTGATAAGCGCAGTGGTGTTGGGAGATGTGCCCAACTCCTCGGCCCTGGACAGGCCCTGTGGTGGATGCAGGTTATTACCGTGACCCAGTAGAGACTTTTAAGTTTGATCACTAGGAAACAAGTACTCACGGTATAAGTTTTTAAATTTAATATATAATAGTTTACAGAGAAAATTGCTCCAATTACCAAAAAGTTGAAATAGGTGGAAACCATATTCTCTCATCATAATGCAATAAAAATAGAAATAAACACACAGATAGCGACCAGCCATCCCCAGGAGGCCCTCTGGGCAAAGAGGGAGTTGCCAGTGGCCAGGCCGCTGGCTCTGCTGGCTCCTTCTTCACATTGACTGTTAGTCCCTGAGTTGTCCCCACAGACATCTAAAGCAGCCTGCAGCCATCATTCAGGCACAGTGCTCTGGTTTTTTTTCTTTCCTGAAATTATTTTGTTTACTGATTTTTTTTTTTTTTTTTTTTTGGTTTTACTTGTCTTACCCACTCAGGTGAAACGTCCGTAAAAGCAGGGACAGTATTTGTTTTGTTGAAAGCTTTATTCTTGACATCTAGGACACTAGCACTCGTAGACTTTGAACAAATATGGTTAAATGAATAACAGCTGATAATAACAACAATAATGCATCACACGCACCATTCTAAGCACTGTACGTTCATTATCTCACTCCTTACGGTCCCTGTTTGAGCAAGGTGCTGTCATCAGCCCCTTTCAAAGATGGGGGCATTCTGGGACATAGACTCAGTCACTTGCCCCGGAATTGACAGCCGGCAGCTAGGAGGACTGAGCTTTGAGCCCAGGCTGTCTTACTTGGCCTGTGCTCTCTTGTACAGAACCACCGTTGCGTACAAATGAATGAAAAAATAAAATAAGGTGATGGCTTACAGAGTTAATGTGTAAACATCATTATTAAATAAGAATGAAAAGAAATTATTTAAATACTAAAAAGATAAGGCCGGGCACGGTGGCTCACGCCTATAATTCTAGCACTCTGGGAGGCTGAGGCGGGAGGATCGCTTGAGCTCAGGAGTTCGAGACCAGCCTGAGCAAGAGTGAGACCCCGTCTCTACTATAAATAGAAAGAAATTAGCCAAACAACTAAAAATAGAAAAAATTAGCCGAGCACAGTGGCACATGCTTGTAGTCCCAGCTACCTGGGAGGCTGAGGCAGGAGGATCGCTTGAGCCCAGGAGTTTAAGGTTGCTGTGATCTAGGCTGACGCCACGGCACCCTAGCCTAGGCTAGAGAGTGAGACTCTGTCTCAAAAAAAAAAAAAAAGAAAATACTAGAAAGATAGAAAAGGACCAAAATAAATTGAAGAATTATAGTACTCTTTAAAGACAAAGCAAAAATGAATCAATTGGGGGCAGGGGGAGAAAGAATGAAACCCAAGAGCTAGTTTTGGAAGTGTGGCAGGCGGCAGAGTAAGGGGGAGAAGGAAAGATAAAATAGGTAGACCTCTCAGCAGCCTAGTGAGAGAAGGGAGAGAAATCATAGTATGTAATAAGTAGTAATAGCTCAAAGGAAAATAAATATGAGCATCTCAATAAATCTGAGGATAACATTTGGTAAAATTCAAATTCCATTCCTGATTTGTGGTTTGTTTTTTAGCTTTTTGAAATAATTTCAGAATTATGGAAAAGTTGCAAGAATGGTATAAAGAATTTTCTTTATTGAGATTTCACCCACTTGTCAACATTTTGCTACATTTGCTGTCGTTTCTCTCATACACGGTGTATATTTGTGTAGTAATGAGCATAGGGATTTTACCAGGCCCTCCCCACCTTCGGGTCCCTGAGCTACTGGGTTGGTTTGTGTGTTTCCTCCCTCCCAAAGAGCCGTGCTTCCCATCGCCAGGTGCTCCGGAGCAGGCCGGGCCCTGGGGAAAGGAGGAGGCAGCCCCAGAGGCAGAGCTTTTCCCTTTGGGTTTCTGTCATCCTTTCTTCTTGGTCTTGTAAGTCTTCACTATTTTTCAAGTTCATTGATACCTCTAAACAGATTTTTTTAAAAGAATACTTTCTGAAGCCTTTCTTATTGCCGCAGTGGGAGGGTTGGCTGTAACCTACTCTGCCGTTACCAGAAACAAAGTCTCTGGTAGTACAGAAAACCCACTCTCCTGAGTGGAGCCCTCTAGTTAGTGATCTCAGGTGGCAAAGGGGCCTGGAGGACAGCCCTTGAGTGACTTCCCACCAGTCTTCCTCCTCTTGGCCCCCTGGCACCCCTGCTCCACGGCACCTGTGGCCACCCTCAGCTGAGCCTGGAGGGCTTCGCCAGGACACACCAGGTTACTTCTTCCCACAGCCACACCAGTGTCCTGCCATCCCTCTCTCCTGCGTGCCCAGCCAGCCACTCTCCCCACCTGCTCTCCAGCCTAGAGATCCCATTGTCTTGAAGGTGTAAGCCCTTTGTACAATTCACTGTCTCTTTAGAGAGGTTTCGGGAGGGAGTGGACTAGATCAATGTATTCCATCCTCCATCTGTAATCATAAAGTAAAGCATTTTTGAGATGTAATTTTTTATGAAGAACACCACGAGAAGACTGATGGATTTATTGAGTTGTAGTACATACGTACAATGAAATTTCAAACAGCCGAAAAGGATATTGATCTGTGTACTGCTGTGTGAGACATCCTGGACATAGGAGTGAGTGAGACAGAGAACAGCGAGCATGTGAAGCTTGACTCTCAGTGTGTTCGCGGGATCCGGCTCACCTGCGAGCACAGAGGGACCCCTGGGCAGGTGTGCGGCACAGTGCCAAAAGTGAAAGCGTTGTCCTTGCATATATTAATATTTGGATTCCTTTTGTTTTACAGGGAACATGTATTGTTTTAAAGACAAAAATTTTCAAAAATAAGTAAACATGTTTATATCATATGTTAGCAATTGACTACTAAGTTGCAGTTCCATTTAAAGACCAGAGAGAGAGATTTCATTTATAGATACGAGCCCTTAGGTTTTTATGTTTTTCCCGCTAGTACCTACCTTGTAAGTTATTTTCCTGGATTTAAAAATGTATACATCACACTGTTCTTTCCTCTGTTTCTGTTTAGAGACCCTGTTGTATTTTCATTTTTCTCCTCTCTAGGATTTGCTACTGGCACTTGAGTTCCTGAAAGAAGCATGCTTTCACAGTCTCATAGAGCCAGAAAGAACTTTATTTTTCAAAGGTAGAAACTTAGACCTAAAAGCTCAAGCAGCTGGTCACTACTGGTTAATAGCAGCGTCCCTGCCGCCCTACTCTGCTTGCCGCTTCTGGTTTTTATTTCTCTTCTTACATATGTGAGCTTTCAGGGCCACCCACCCCCCCCCAAAAAAAAAAACCCAGCTCCACCACAATCCTTTATAAACCTATCAAACTTTAAGGGTATTTTTCCATTCAAATCTAGTTGTACCACAAACTGACAATACTGAGGTGTTGGCGAGCTTGTCAGGGAGACTGCCCCCAACCCCGGAACCTAGTGGGCGCATGTGTAATCACTGGAGTTGGGTTTCATTTAGCCCCTTTCAGCCAACACTCGAATAGCTCCTGTTGCTGTGCTTTGTCAGGACAGTCACATAATTGTGTTACGCAGAACCAGACACCGTCAAATTGAGATTCTGCCTTTCATTAGGTACAAATTTAGTTACTTAGTGCAGTACATTAGTGGCCTGCTTGGAAATGCCTGGAGAGGATGAAAAATGTTGCTTCCGTTACATTTTTGAAGGACAGGAGAGTAGCAAGATTTAGTGGTAGACACTAATAAGTCACTTGGCTTATGATGAACAGAGAACAGAAACAACTAACGTTTACTGAGGACACACTGTATTTCAGGGATTACTCTGAGCACATCTCTTAATTCACAACAACCCCAGTAGGCACAATTTTCCAGCTGAAACTAAGGCCCCAAAACACCAACTTTTCTGTCCAGGATCACTAAGGTATTATAGTAAAGGGTGGAGCTGCGATCCAACCCACATGTTTCAGCTTTCCACCTGAGTTCTTCCTGCCTTTGTTCTGTTCCCTCCTATCTTAGAGGCTTAAGAAAATGAAGGGGCGACTGTGCTTCATGGTGGCCCCGAAGTACCAGGACCTTAAGTTGTTTTAACTATAAAACTTGGACCACAAAGAGCAAGAAGTACCGTGTACAGAAACATAGAATTTAGAGGACTACAGAGGGAGGTTTCCCCAAATGACACCACCTCAGATCACCAAATTCATCTACGATTTGAGGCTTCAGCACTGGAGGACGCAGGGGCAGCTCACTAATGTCCAGGCACACTCCCGCGCTGTGCCTCTGGACACCCAAGCTCACTACAGATAGTCAGACCTCACCTGAGGAAGGAGGGCAAGAGGACTGGGTTGTCCATGGTTAGTATGGTGGGTTTTTTGTAATAAACTTTCCAGTCTCAAATATAAAGAGCCGCAGAGAGTAACAGGATTGTCCATGGTTCTTGGAAGGCCTGTCGAGGGGCCCCTTTGAGGCCAACTGGGGCAGTGGGGCCGGGTCAGGGAGCAGGACCCCCGGGGTGGGTGGATAGAAGGAGGCTGGCGTCACGCAGGCCCCCACAGGCCAGGCAGGCTTAGTCTGGAAGGAGGAGCACACTCCTTCAGAGACCACTGAGATCACGGCTCCCCCTCCAAGCTTCCCGGCAGTGCTTGGCATTCCTTGGAAGTCAGCTCTGCCTGCAGTGTGCCACCTCTTGCCATTCCTCCTAGAGAGTCCGGCTTTTCTTCTCAGGTGCAGGGACAGCTCACAGAGGCCCTCATTATACCAGCAGGTTTCCCTCTTGCCAAACCCTGCTGCATCAAGAAAACAGGAATTAAAGAGAAGCGTGTTTATATATGATTCTAAGCATAATCTAAGTTTCCTGTGCAATTTGGGATCAAATGTATAGAAAAGGATTGGCTAAATGTCTTTCAGCACTTACCTAAACACTAGAATGCTTCTCATTTTAACCAATAATAAAAATTTCAGATATTTAGGTGACATTCTTCTCGAGTGGAAAAATGAACCTTCTAGCCAACTTCTTGAATAACCCACTAACTGTATTACAGTTGTATAATTTAAGGAGCACAATGCCTTTGTGAAGTGGCAAATGGCATGTCTAATCTAAAGCCAAAGTTTCTTAGTACATGTGCCCATGTTGACAAGGAATGACAGGGTGGGGTGCCAACAGGCATGGGTTGTTGATTTGCTCTCCTGGTTGGTGAGCTGCCACTGCAGTTTCCTGAAGAAATGGAAGCAGCCCGGTTTTTGGCCCCCAGTGGTAGTGTACATGTGTGCTTTCATCAGTGGACCTATCTGGACCTGCTGGTGACAAGGACATGGGGGAGTGTTGTATTGGGGAGCTGTGTGTCACCACTAATTACCATCTGAGGGCACAGCTGGCGTGGGGCAAGCGTGGCACTGTGTGGCAGCCTGCTTATTTTCTATCCCAGAATTATCCTCCAGGTCACAGATCTGTATCCACCCGTCCCCCAGGTAAGCTTCAGTGCCATGGAGAAGTGGCGCTGTGGCGCCTGCTCACACCTGGCCCAGGTAAACAGACCTACCTCAGCCCAGGTCCCTGTAGGAGGAACCTTCCAGTTTTTCTCAGTGTATCTTATTATATCAAACAGTTAATCTTTCTATTAATAATTTATCACTTCAGACAGTGACATAACAGGCTTAAGAAATGTAGGATTTAGTTTTCCTTATATTTAATGCTTCCGAATTTTTTCTTACACCCTCCACACTGGGAATCCCATCCCAGTGGTGGCACCTGCCACCCAACCTGAGGGTCCCGTGTCTAGGAGGAGTACCCATCCCACAGGGGATGCCCCGCAGCTCCAGTCAGCTTCTCTTAACAGGAAGCAGGCTGCTCCATGTGGAGATCTTGTGCTGTGAGCACCTGCGATGATGGTGGCATCAGCATCATTAGTTCACGTGACACAGTTGTTGAGCACCTGTCATTTGCTGGACACTGAGCTTAGGATTAGGGAGACAGCAGAGGCTAGAAGGAATGGAGGTGGAGAGTGCTTCACCCCCCTCTTCTTCATGTCCTCTCCAAACAGCAGCCACAATGACAGCAACGAGGCCAAATTCAGTGTCAGGGACAGGAACGAGTCAGAAAGCCTCCAGGAATGCTTGTCCAAGTCTCCAGGTAGGGCACAGGCCACTCTCCCCCATCACAAGCTCTGCTGGGCTCTGAAGGGACCCTTTGGAGACAGGAAGGACTGTCTGAGTCATTACCAGCTGATAGCTCTGATGTTTTTAGCATCTTAGCAGTGATGAGTTGATGGCCGGGTGAGATGAGACTGGAACCCAGTATAGGTAAATGTCAGTACCAGATAACTAATCCAAATCTTAGAAGGTGGAGTGGTGGGCATGTGGCAGGTTTGGAGAGACTGGCAGCTCTCGGGAGGAGCCAGCACACTCCAGCACTGGTTTCTGCCTGCCCCACCTCCCAGAGGTTGGACACGTACACCGTCCTGACTTGGTGGTTCCTGGTGTCAGGGTGCCTGTTATTGCTTCATGGTCCTGGTTCCCAGGTTGCCTCTGTGAGACTGGAGCCCCAGGTGGCAGCCAAGGCTCTGCAGGTCCTGGCACACAGGCCCTCAAGGCTTGTTTGATTATGTCCTTTATTGATCCCTCTTGCTGCCCAGCGCTGGGCAGACATCATGTGTGAAGGAAGAGCCCAAGATTCGTAGCAAGAGAGCTTCTGTCCTAAAGGAAGCACTTGTACCTACTTTATTGGGTCATTAAATATGAAATGTCCGATTTCGAATCAAAAGTGTAGTTTATTGTATCTCAAACAAGAAGCACTACAGTTAATCAAGGTATGTGCCTAAACTGTCAACACAGTTTTGCCATCTTAATGGTAGCTTGTTTATGCCAGCAGTGAAGAAACCTGGAGAGTGAGTGGCAATGAAATCGTGAAAGGCGTTTTCCACGGGTTGTTGAGAATTGAATATTTTTCGTTGCAAGAAGTGGTCCAAAGCCTGGAAGAAGTGGTAGTCAGTTGGTGCAAGGTCTGGTGAATATGGTGGATGAGAGAGTTTCCAAGTCCAGCTTCTGTAGTTTGAGCAGCATTGTTTGTGCGACCTGTGGTTGAGCATTGTCTTGCAAGAGGATTGACCTGTCTCTATTGACCAGTCTCGGCTGCTTAATCGTAAGCATCCTCATCATTTCATCCAGTTGGTTGCAGTAGACATCTGCTATAATTGACTGACCAGGTTTCATGAAGCTGTAGTGGATAATACCAGCACTGGACCACCAAACAGATACCATTAGTGTTGTTTTTTTTTTACGAGATGAAGTGCCTGTTTTGGCACTTCATCTTTATCCAGCCATTGTGCTGAACACTTGTGATTGTCAAAAAGAATCCATTCTTCGTCATGTGGTGTAGAAATGGTTCGCCTTTATGTTGTAACAGCAAAGAAAGGCAAGCTTCAAGACAATTTCTCTTCTGATGCTGGTTTAATTCATGTGGTGCCCATCTATCCAGCTTCTTTGCCTTGCTGATTTGTTTCAAATGGTCCAATATTGTTGGAATTAGTAACATCGAATTTGCTGCTAATTCACATGGAGGTTGAGATGAATTCATTTCCACTACAGCTTTCAGCTCATCCACATGGCTCGTTTTCAAGATTAAAATCACCAGAATGGGGTAGGCGTGGTGGCTTAGGCACGCATGTAATCCTAGTACTCTGGGAGGCTGAAGTGGCAGGATTGCTTGAGGTCAGTAGTTTGGAGACCAGCCTGAACAAGAGCGAGACCCTGTCTCTACTAAAAATAGAAAAAATTAGCCAGGCATGCTGGCGTGTGCCTGTAGTGCCAGCTACTTGGGAGGCTGAGACAGGACGATCGCTTGAGCCCAGGAGTTTGAGGTTGCTGTGAGCTAGGCTGATGCCACGGCACTCTAGCCCAGGCAAGAGAGTGAGACTCTATATCAAAAAAAAAAAAAATCACTAGAATGGAACTTCTCAAACCATCAACATACTGTGCCTTCATTAGCCACATCCTTCCCAAACATTTCATTGATATCTCAAGCTCTGCGCTGCATTGGTTCCACCACGGAATTCATATTAAAAAATAACACAAATTTTTGACTTATCCATGGTTTTAGAAAAATTGCTCTAAAAAAAATTTGAAAGATAATCACAAGCCAAAATGTGTGTTTGAAAGACTGAGGATGTACCTTCACAGTAAACATAAAACAAGCAGTGTCAAAGTGAAATGTCAGAGATAGAACTGTCAAACTTAGCACTTAAGGAAATCAGACATTCCATGCTTAATAACCTATTAATAACATTTGAGACACAGAGAAAAGAGGTAGAGAACATAAAACAAAAACTGAAAAAAAAAATGTGTATCTTTCTCACAACTCTACACTGTTTTGTCCACTGGTAAAGATATTGAAAGTTCTGGAATCTTCTTTGGCAGTCTGTTTTTGTCAAATGTAATACCAGCTGTTACTTTTCCAGAGGTGGTACCTGCTCTTGTTCTTTAAGTAAATGAGCTGCTAAGTTGCTGGAGCTGTTGGCCACTAGGTGCAGTAATATTTAATATTTCACCAAAAATGCTAGTATAAATGGAAGATGAAGTGATATGGGCTCCACCAAAGGTGTCGAACGTTTACTGATTTGTGCTCTGAGTGTCCACCTCTGTTCCCCAGGAGGCTATCTAGAACTAGGCTCTTAAGTAGGGAATATGCCTGTATCAACAAATACTGCTGTGTTGGATTGATATCTTCATTCCAAGGAGTTGTTTGACCTGCCTTAATCTTCCCCTATGTAAAAGCCAAATCTTCTAATTTAGCTAGTATCTATCGAATTCCTTTTATGTATTGCCCGTACCAGTAGGCACACGTTTCTGAATATACATGTGTGTCCACAAGAGATTTTATAGCTTAAGGAAACTGAGGCTTAAAACGATTTCATGCTTTACCGTGTTCTGATTTGGCAGAGTCTAGACTAGAAGTCAAGTTTCGTCCATGTGATTCCTTCACTGAAAAATCCACTTACTTAATACCTTTTCTGAGGAAACCAGTCTCCCCTGGCCTCTTAATCTCAGTCTGACCTGGCTCCATCCGGCGGCCCTCTACCTCATCCTGTCCTTCCCCACCCATTCCCTGGCAGAGGCTGCCAGTTCTCATAGGCAAAAAACATGAATGAACTAGAACTTGGCTTCAGCCACTACTTTTTGAAATGAAAACATCTGCCTTATTAAACTACACTGTAATTCGATGAGAAAGGGGTGATGACTGGGGGTCAGTGGTAGAAAGTTGTGAGGAGAGTGAATATTACCACTTTATTCATATGCAAGCAAAGGCAGGCTAAGCAATCAGAAAAGCCCAAAGAGAGGACCCCACATGTTTTAAGGTAGTAGCAGCTCAGATTTTGGGGGAACACCAGACTGTCCCCTGTGGTTAGCAGGTCTTTTTCTACAGGAAGGAGGATATAAACTTGGTAATATGTGTAGCAAAGCTGAGTAAACCACAGATTTGGAATCTGTAAAGGGAAGATTCATAGTGGGTCGTAAGCTACAGGTTGTCTCTCCAAATGTGCATAAAACGAGAATATCAATGTAGACACCACAAGCCAGCCTCACTTTACCAGGTTTATATCCAAATTACTTTAGCCAGCAGTACTTTCATTTTGCCCAAATTCCACCCACAGGGAATGGAAGGAGGACGGTTTCAATATCCTAGTGACAGGAAAGACTGCTCATGGGTGGTTTCTCATAGAACAACACCAAACAAAACATAGTTGCAGGTAGATAGGGTGCTTGAGCTAGTGAACACTTAGGACAGGGACATCACCATTCAAAGTCTTGTCTGCTTCATATGACCGGGTGGTTACTTCAACTTTACATGAGTAGTACAGACAGAGCATGAAGGGAGGTGGGGGGGATTGGCTGCATTCGAAAGAAATAGTATCCATTTAGAAACCTGAGCAGAGACACAATATGTACAGTGAAGTTAAATGAACATATCTTATCAAATCTAAGACACTATTGATTGTAGGTCAAGCTATTTTTTAAGAATTACCAAAAAAGAAAAAGTGAAAGATGTAATTTGATTTTAAGGACATTAATATGGAAAATGTACATATTAGAATGGGTGAAATAGGATACTTAGACGCTTTGAAATTAAGGAAGATTTATTGTAAATTTCAGAAGTCATCAACCAAGTTAAGAACAACTTAAGAGGATTAATTCAATTTTGAAATTATGTAGGTGCTAAGGGTCAGGATGGAAGTTAGTCTTGTCACTTCACATATATAAAAGTGAATATTTCATTGTTATGTTTATCATGCTTTCAAGTTGTAGAAGTTTGGGTTCATAGAGTAAGAGATAAGTGTGACTCGAGGTGGCCGCCTGCCAGGCCAGCACCCAAGGAAGCAGAGCTCGGGTAGGCGATTGCCTCAGGAGGGAACGGAGGACTGGTCGCGTAGGCTGGAGCTCAGGCCCTTCTCTTTTGAAGTAGATCTTCCTGCTTCTGGCATCTTAATTTCAGTTCATCTGTGCGTCTTCTGGACAGATCTTTCTTATTCCCAGATCAAGCTATATTGCTCATCTGCTTAAAAATCCTCTATGATTCAAATCTATCTTCAGTACTTTCAGATTTTTCTGTGAAGGTACCTCTGACTACAGGGATTCCAGAGAGGAGAAATGCTTATTTAGAGAAGAGAGTTTCTCTGAGGACCTGGGTTTTATGTAGATTATGTTCTACTCTGATATGTGTGGCATTATTTTGATATAAATATGTTTGAATTTATGGTACTCCTCAGTTAAATTGCCTGAATTTATTTCCCTCAGATTGATGTGTTCATTCAGCAAATATCTGAGGTCCCACTATTTGTTAGCCAGTTTTAAGATGCTGAGGATAAAACAGTGAACAAGACAAAGTCCCCCTCTATGAAAATTTATAATTAAGTATCTAGTGTGATTAATTTAGGGTATGTAAAATGTAATCAAATATTATCCTCATTCGAGGTGCTTTATGAGGAAAATTGATTTTCCAGGAAAATGCCCCCTATGTAATCTGTCCTGTTAACATCAGGCCCCTCTGATTTGAGAAGTGAGCACCTCTAGAGACTCTTCCCCATGAAAAGGGCCCTTCGGTGCCTCTACCTCGAGCGTCAGCCTCTCAGCTGTGCAGCTCCTGTTTCCCTGAGGCTTCTTCCCCCGACAGAATCAGTCACCTCCTTCTCTGCATCGCCACGGTGTCTCTGTTATAGCACTTCTCACTTCTCCCATGTTTTAGTTGTTTTTCTTTTAGATCAAGTATTATGTTTTAACGTATCTCTGTTGTCAATGCCTAGTCCAGCGCCTGGCACATATGTGTTGGATACGTTTTACCATGACTTCCTAGTGACACAGGCTGTGTCCTCAAGGTTGGGGCCCACTCTGAGACCTTAGTTCTTATGTCCCAGTCACCCCCACAGCTGCTTAAGATCTGTTAAACAAGTCATACTGCAGTTTTTAGTTTATACATTTGGCATCATAATTGCTGATCTTTAAGAGAAAGAGAATGAGAGAGAATCTTTATATAAATAGGAAAAAATTAGGGATCACTTACATCTTTATCTTGACTGGGAAAATTTTTCAATAAAAGATAATTGTGTATTCTTGTTGATTTTTTTATAAACAATGCAGTGTGTATCCAGCATCACATGTTGACAGGCTGGCCTTTCTTCCTGTTCTGTCATAAATCCAGTGTCCATATATGCACAAGCCTGTCTCCAGGCTCTCTTCTCTGTGGTGACACAGAGCTTGGCTGTTTTCATTAATGAAGCTTTACAGGAAGTCTTAATTTCTGGAACAGCAAGTCCTCCCACCTCGTTCCTCTCCAAGGGTGTCTTGGGTAGTGTTGGTCCATTGCATTCCACAGATGTTTTAGAATCCACTTATCCAGTTCCACAGAAGTGTCTCTTAGGATATGGATTAGAAGAGCATGGAATCTATGGGCCGTTTCTTACTTGGGTAAATGTTATCCACAGACTCCTAGAGCAAACGTCAAGCTCCGTAGGAACCTGTAAAAACTCCGCCTGAGATGGGAAGAGGTGAAGGGACTGCCCTTGCTGCTCCTGTCAGCCCTGCTCTGGAGCTCCTAGCCAGCGCAGTCAGGACTTGCAGATGAAAGACCAAAGGGATTTACAGATGCATTATCAGAATTCGTAGGAGTTAAGCAAGCTAGCTAAATATAAAAGTCATTCCCCAAAAATCTTTTTTTCTGTATTGTAACAGCAGTTAGAAAATTAAATCTTCTTCAAGATACCATTTACAGTAGCATCAAAACATAGCAAATACCTAAGAATAAATCTAAAAATGTTTAGCACATATTAAGAAGAAAATTAGGACTGGGCGCGATGGCTCATGCCTGTAATCCTAGCACTCTGGGAGGCCGAGGCGGGTGGATCGCTCAAGGTCAGGAGTTCGAGACAAGAGCGAGACCCTGTCTCTACTAAAAAAATAGAAATGATCTGGACAACTAAAAAAATGTATGTATATAAAAATTAGCTGGGCATGGTGGCGCATGCCTGTAGTCCCAGCTACTCGGGAGGCTGAGGCAGAAGGATCCCTTGAGCCCAGGAGTTTGAGGTTGCTGTGAGCTAGGCTGACGCCACGGCACTCTAGCCCGGGCAACAGAGCAAGACTCTGTCTCAAAAAAAAAAGAAGAAAATTAGAAGACTTTATTGAGAGATTTTAAGGAGAACTTGAGTAATTGGAGAACTATTCCATGAGCGTGGATTGGAAGACTCAATATCCCAGACTTCAGTTCTCCCCCAGTCTATGTGGGATACATAGAGGGCCATGAACAGACAAAACGTGAAAAGGAAACAGTGAAGGAATCTTAATGAGGTGGTAAGGCTTACGGGTCTCTAGGAACTCAGGCTCCACGGTACCGGCAGAAGGGAGAGCCTACCTGCACAGACACGCATCTACGACATAGGAAACCGTGGAAGCAGCGGGGGAGATGGTCACGTCTAAAAATGGCATGTGAGTTTTCTCTTTAAAAAACAAAATGATACTGCCGCGCTTTTGTTTTCTTAGTGAGAGAAACTTGTCATCTGCTAGGTTTCCTGTCATGGGACATAGAGCCAAGCAGAATTTAGTACATATTAATGAAGGATCCTAATTTGCTCCAGATTGTTAGTACTTGAATTCAACTTTGTTCCCACTCATTTTGTACTAAGAATAAAAATATTCGAAAGATAAGACAGCTCCATAGCTGAGGACTGGCTCTTACCTTTGGAGAGTTTGCTCGTTTATTTCTGTTTTGCATAAGATCTCGCTTGTCTGTGGGCTCACGACCTGCACGGACCCTCATAGGACCCTGGGAGCAGTGTGATTGGCCTGAGTCACGCGGTGGCCTCCGTGTTTGCAAGTTGGGCTGCTTTTTGCTTAGTGAGTGTTCTGTGAGTGACCAGGAAGTAGTTCCCACCCTTGTGTGCTTGTACCTTTGGAGGCATCTTTTGAGTTATCACTCTCTAGGCTGGTAGTTTTTCGGCTCTATCTCATTGTTCCATTGGGGTAACATTTGTTTGGAAGAAGCCACCATCTGTATACCAAAAAGTCCTGGTTCTGCTGTCTTTCTGCAGCTGCCGTGCTGAAAGTTGGTCCTTTTTTGTATCTTGGAGCATTTCTTTTAACCATCGAGATTTGCCATGTGGAAGCGGGCTGGTCTTTTTTTTAAATAATTTTCCTACTTACAGAGTTCACATGATGCCTCTCAGCACACAGTGACAATTTGGTGATTTAGCCTTATCACATCGTATTCTATGGTTTGGTGGCTAAATGTATATGTCACAACTCTCAGTCCCTTCTGTAATTGAGGCACACGTTGCTAGCAACATCTGTGAAATTGGCTGTGATGTTATTAGCCATTTGGGGCTTACTTATCAAGCCTATAGTGACTCCTCACTGCCTAGAATTGGTCTCCAAACTCTTGTTCGCACCTGCACAGCAATAAAACAGTCTCAAGCACACACCTCTACTGTGTATAAATTTGTATATTAAATATTAATATATCTTGTTCTTCGTAGAAGAATAAAAATATAAGCAGACACTCTGCTGTTTTCTTCCTACACCCTAGTGGTTCATCTTGAGTAACCCCGGGGGGTTCACCCCCAATTCTAGAGATTGTGATCAGTGGAACAAGTCCACTTCCTTTGTAACTCTGGTGCCATGCAATGTAAAAATGCCACCCACCCCCACTCTCAGGACCAAGGGCATGTATAAAGCTAGAAATGGGGTGCTCCCATCCTACTTTAAAGGTAACCTTCGTTAAGCATCTTATCACTGATTAATAATAGGCTTCCCTTTAGTAAAAAAGTTTTTAAAAGAATAATACGTTCTTATCTCCACCTTCTCTCTGTTACGGCTGCCCTGTCCTCCAGTCCTCTCCCCCTACAGGTTTCGCATAAGTAGGTTCATATGTTTTGCTCCTGCTGCTATTAGGAATTTATCTTGAGGCCAGGCGCAGTGGCTCACGCCTGTAATCCTAACACGATGGGAAGCCGTGGTGGTAGGATTGCTTGAGGCCAGGAGTTCAAGACCAGCCTGAGCAAGAGTGAAAACAGAAAAATCAGCTGGGCATGGTGGCACACGCCTGTAGTCCCAGCTACTCAGGAGGCTGAGACAGGAGGATCACTCAAGCCCAGGAATTAGAGGTTGCAGTGAGCTATGATGATGCCACTGTACTGTAGCCTGGGCAACAGAGGGAGACCCTATCTCAAAAAAAAAAAAAAAGATTTATATTAAAATAATTGGGAGCTATCTAAAAGTTGATAATAACAAATTAATGAAAATAGTGGGGGAGCTGAAATTATACAAATGTAAAGCGTTTGTGATAATATTTATACCATTAAAAATCAGAATACATAAAGGTATAAAGCATATTCTTCCACCACCTCCCCCTGTTTTTATTCTCCAATGGTACAGTCCTATTAACACAGCAGAAAATAAGATTTTTTAAATATGTCGGACCAGGAAGAGGCTAAGTTGTATTAAAAAAATACGGAAATGTTTGATAGGACCTAAAGATGCAAGGTTTTTTTACTTTTATATTCAATTTGATTGTTACAGTTTTTTTAAAAACCAGTAAAATTATAAAAATAGCCAAATGAGATTTTTTTTTCTTTTTAAGAGGCAGGGTCACCCAAGCCAGAGTGCAGTGGTACCATCATAGCTCACTTGTAACCTCAAAATCCAGGGTTAAATTGATCCTCCCACCTCAGCCTCCCTAATAGCTGGGACTACAGGCACATGCCACCGCACCTGGCTAATTTTTTAAAAAATTCTTTTTATAGAGATGAGGTCTCACTGTGTTGCCAGTCTGGTCTTGAATTCCTGGGCTCAAGCAATCCTCCTTCCTCAGCCTCCCAAAGTGCTGGGATTATAGGCATGAGCCACTGCATCTAGCCCCAGATGAGATTCTTAAAAATAAAAAGCTCATGAGATTATAATCACAAACCTGTTTATAGACTATAAACAAAAATAGTATAGTAACACCTTAACTGTTTGGAACCCTGGAAGAATTGATACAATTTCCAGATAGTTGAAATTTGCTTGCCTTTTAGGAGCATTTTGGATAGAAATTTTCTGAAAAACAATGTTTTACTCTGCTCTTCCTTCTGAATTGTAATAGATTTGTTTTTGTTTTGATGACAACTTAGCCTTTATTCTGAATATCAGTCATTGTCCTGTGTTTAAAAAGTGAATGATGCCTTCGGGACATTTTCAGGTGTGTGAGACTTATTTGACTCCATCCTGAATGATCCCAACATCCCTTTGAGTTTCAGTTCCCTAAACAAGATATATTTTACTCTCTTATCTGTACTCTGCCGCTAAACAGCACCTCGGCCTCACACAAGCCGTTTTAACTCTCAGTGTTTCTGTCCTCACCTCCAGGTGAGTGTATCAGTACCAGCTTCATACTGCCATTGGGAGAATTCAGTGAGGACATGTTCTTAAAGGACTTATCGGCCACTTCTTAGAAGCCAAGCTGTGAGTAGGTCCTGAATTAGGAGTGTCAGGGTGGCTCTTAGTTCTCTGTAATATCAAGAGTGTGAGAATTCCAGACAGTTCCAAATATACAGGCTATGACTGCAAATAAGAGCCTCATTTAAGGTAATCCTGGCAAATTAGAGTATGAACAAAGGTGTAGAATTCATGAGAATTGAAGGCAAGCAAGGAGGTAATTCAGAAAATTAACCTTTTCATTGAAAAAGTCTGGGTATTTGAACGTTAAGAGTCCGGAACATTGTAATGAGGGTTGCTCGTCTCAAATGATTGAACAGTCACTGAGTACTCAGAGTGTTTAGGAATCAAACTTTTACTCTCTTGGTCTCTTAAGTATCCTGTAAGCAATAAACTCACTCCCATCACTGTGCTTGTATGCTGCTTATCTCTGCATGCAGTGTAGGAAATTGGAAAACCATGGTGTCCCACGAAACAGGTCAATTCAGATAGCAGTGTCTGTGTGCCTGCTGCTTGCAGGGCTTGACATTGGGCCTTAGGGACACAGAGAACTAAAAGATATAATCACATGGTACCTTCCCTCCAAAAGCATCTAGTTGGGAGAGTAAGAAATACTAAGCAGATGGCTGACTGTTTACAGCAACGGGAAGTGCCAGATGACTTCCTCAGAGCAATGAATCTTGTCTAACTAGACCGTCAGGAGAGGCCTTGTAGAAGAAACCTAAGCAGGAAGTTGACAATTAGTAGGGCTAGGAAAGGACTAGAGGAGCACAGAGACAGCAGGAGCGGAGCGGAATGAAAGGAAAGCCCGGGGCCACTCACTGGAGTGAGGCTGGCGTGGGCAGCAGGTCTCGGGACCCCTAACACTTCTAAAAATTACGTAGGACCCCAGAGAGCTTCTGTTTATGTGAATACAGCTATCAATATTGACCATATTCAAACTTAAACCACAGAAAAATTTTAAATGTGTGTTTATTAAATTCATTAGAATATAATAACCTGTTACATGTTAATAGAAATAACAGATTTTTATGAAAATAGCCATATTTTCCAAAACAAAACAAATTTAGCAAAAACAGTGGCATTGTTTTATGTTTTTACAGATCTCTGTAATGTCCAGCTTAATAGGAGATCGCTGGACTCTTGTCTGCTCTGCGTTCGGCCCGTTGCCATATGTTGCCGTGGTTGAAGTGCAGGAAAACATGGTTGGGAAAAGGAGGAGTATTTTAACTGTCTTTTCAGACAGTCGTGGACATTTACTTTGCTATTTCACCAAAACTTAACATGCGGGTAGTTTCCTAAAGGAATGTGCAGTGTGGACTCTGAAACCCTGTCAGTGAGAGCTTTCTGTACATTTTATTCCATGAAAATCCAGTGGTCCACTTTGCACTTTGAATTTGTCAGCCATCTGGAAAATACTGGCTCACTGAGTTTTGCAAATCTCCTAAGACATTTTGCAAATCTTTGACACATTTCAGTATTATCAATAAATCCCATTCATTAATATCACCACTGATCTCATCTTCAGCCGAGAAAGCTGTCAAGTTCATACAGGCAGATAAAGGTTTTCCAAACTTCCCAGAATACTGGACAGTCATACAGAGCTTTGAGTTCAGTCTCATCACTTGCCAGCCCTGCTATGATTATCTAAACCTGTGTCTTTATTTCTGCTGTTATTGTAAAGACTAAATGGGGAAAATAAAGTCCTGATATTTATAAAGTTTTTAGGATGATATCTGGCCCAGGTAAGCATTCACTAAATAATAGTTACTGTTATTATTGCCGTTTCTAAATTACTATCATTAGTCATCATGTGTGATACGTGTTGACTGTAAATGAGAAAGGAAGCAAATGTGCTAGGTGGAACACTAACATGGTGACTCTTTTTGAACGTTTGCAAGGAACAGTTAGTTTTGACGATCTTCAGACTAATGCCAGTCGCTCAGTGCTTGTCATCTGACCAGTGGACGACCACTGTTCCCTTTCCCCGTTGTGAGTCTAGAGCCAAAAGGAAGGATCATTCCCTCTGGTCTTTTTTACCTTGGCCTGTATACCTACCTTCTGCAGTTATCACATGGTGCAAATGTGCCCATGCCCAGCCTGGGGTCTCACTGACTGCCTCTTGTTCCGTTGCCCAACACAGTGCCTGATATGTGATTGTTGGTGCTCAGTATTTGTTAGAGGGAATTTATTTTGAACAGTATTTGCAATGTGGTTTGAAAGAGTTAAAAAGCATAGAAACTTCATCATACTAAACATATGATCCAAGCAGCAGCTAGCTATTTTTTACTTTTCATTTTCTTCAAGTAATGTTTAACCTCTATTCACCCAACCCCATCTGTTTTTTCTTGAATCTCTATTAATTCGAAATAAAAATAAAATAAAGCTTAAAAGTGTTTTATGGTAACTTTGGATTAAGCATTTTTGCAATCAATATATTTTGCTTCCTGCTTTTCAGATGTTCCTCCTGCTGATCAAGAGAAGCTTTTTATCCAGAAGTTACGTCAGTGTTGTGTCCTCTTTGACTTTGTTTCCGATCCACTAAGTGACCTAAAGTGGAAGGAAGTAAAACGAGCTGCTTTAAGTGAAATGGTAGAATATATCACCCATAATCGGAATGTGATCACAGAGCCTATTTACCCAGAAGTAGTCCATATGGTAAGTCATTACAGTTGTTGTTTGTTTGTTTTGTTTTGTTTCTGTGACAGGGTCTTGATCTTTTGACCAGGCTGCAGTGGTGTAGTCCTAGCTCACTGCAACCTCAAACTCGTGGGCTCCAATGATCCTCCCACCTTGGCCTCCCACTGTGCTGGGATTACAGCTGTGCGCCACCGCACCCAGCCTTGAATGATTACAGTTAACTAACATGTTCCAACGCTGATGTACAGACAGGTCTCTGATAGTCTTAGGACATGCTGAGACACCTGAGCCTAACACAACCCTACCTGGGATAAACATCCTTCTGTTCCAAAATCTGTACTTATACCCTGAAGAATGAAATTTCCTTTGTAATCACCTGGGTTATAGCGATGGATAATAGTAAGGGAACTCAGTTGCCATCTGGGGACCAGTCTGAGTGCTTTACGTTTATAACTCATTTAATCCTCACAACTACCCTATGTGGTAAAAATGTTGAACTTGTATTTATTTTATCCTCTTTAAACTTCTTTTTGTAACATATTAAACATTAATATAATAGTGCCCTTATGTAGTTTAGAAGTGAACATTTTGTCCCTATGTGTTCAGGAAGATTCTAATGATGAGGTGGAGTTAAAATATTGATGGGACCAAGCTGATATCAGAACAGTCCATGCTAATTGGCCGAAGTGGCCTCCATCTGTCGGTACTGTGTCAGGACAGTATGTCCTGATGGGCTGCGACAGTCTGTCATCCTGCAGTTTGTTTTATTCAGCCCCCAATCTCAGCCCTCTGAAGTCTCATACTTTACAGCCTAGTCCCAGGTCATTTGCAGCTGTTCTTACTGTATCTCACTGTGACCCCAGTCAGTACCATCTGGCAACATTTCATGCAGTGCTATTTCCAAAACTCTTACTGTTTGGCACTGAACTCCAGTTTTCTGTTGAGTTTTTTTTGAATTGTTGATATTTTATCTGCCTTTGAAAGTAGTACACCTCACTTACTGGGGAGTCATTGTTTAATATAACATTTTAAATCCTGATTTTCATTGAACTCTTTCTTAAGTTACTGTTTATTTTTTCCAAAGCTATGTATTTCAGAATTGACTAGACTTGTTGACATAAGATACTTTATTTCTTGCTTTAGTACGTTTGCTTTGGAAAAAGAAGATGAAACTAATGTTCTTTTTTGTAGTTCAGTCCCCTGTTTCAGAAGTTGAAATCAATTTGATTGTTTTAATTTATTGTTGTTAACTCTCGAAGACCAGAATTTATCAGTGTGACAGTGAGGGCCATGTGGGTTAATCTCCCCAGACTTGTGCCTGGATAGTTACAGGTATTAACTGAGCAGAAAATAAATACCCTAAAACCTTACCCATTCAGACTAAGGGTACTTGGGGAATATCTTTTTTTCTTTCCTTAATTTCAAATCTCAATTACTTTGGAAGGACACCCCAGCCCCAGAATCATAAAGAAAAATCTCTAATATATTCTAGTACTTTCATAATTTTGTTCTTCACATTACATTTTATAATCCTCTTGAAACTTTTTTTCCTGGTATAGGTTGGGACTAGAACTTCATTTTTTTTTAAATTGTCTTTTAAAATTGTTGAAAAATGTTTTGTCCCTACATCGTGTATTGAATTCCATTCCCCCCTTGATTAAAATGCTTCTCTATTATGTGTTAATTTTATTTTCTTTTTAAGTTAATTTATTTTTTGATATGTATTAAATTTATAAGTATATTTACATGTATTTATTTACATGTATAAGTAAATTTACATGTATGGAAGTTTTTTTTGTTTTTAAGGAGTCTTGGCTGCCAGCAGTCTCTGATTCCCACTCTTTAACCTGAGAGGGAAGAATCTGCAGAGAACGAGGAAGCTTCACTTGGCCTGGTTTGGGTCAAATGCCCACCCTTGGACCAAGTGCGCTCCCAGCTGCTGGACTGGGCTCACTATATTTCACAGTAGCAGTGTGCATCACCAGCACCACTTAGGGTAATGAAAAGTCCTTGAGACTATTTTTTTAGATTAAGTAGGCATTACTTCTCCTCTCTGTTATAATTGTTTCCTAACTAGATTCTCCTCCTCCTGTCTTAACTTTGCTTCCCATTCCTGAACGTCAGGCCAGGCCTCACAGTGTTGCACAGCGTGCTCTCAAGCATTTAACAGATACTTACTGAGCATCCACTACGGGCCAGGCACTTTTTTAGGTGAGGAAATAAGAATAGTGAACAAGATTTCTCACTCCTAAAGCTTTCATTTTCATGTGGGAGACAAGCATAAAATTAACCAACCAATAATACATCATTTTAGCTTACGGTAATACTATAAAGAAAAGTAATCCAGGCTAAGTAGATGGAGTTGCAAGACTATGCCCATGCGGGCAGAAAAAAGGTGCAGAGAGAAAACTTCTGTGTGATGAATTAGGTTGTCCCACGAAAATATGTGCCCATGAGATGCTTCTCTGTAGTCACTGAGAGAGCAAAGGACAGTCACTCTCTCCTTTCTGCTCGGATTTGAGATAAGTGCAGAAGAGAATGTTGCCTTTCCCTGTTCCTTATTTGTCTGGAGCTTTGGGGGTAGATTAGAGGGCAGGAACAGACTGGAATTTTTGTTTTGTTTTAGAGTCAGAGGGCATTGATGAAAGGTACAATGAAAGAAGAAAGGGAGTATGTGGTGGGGGTGGTACTTGGCCATGGTTTGTGACCCTCTCAGATGTAGAGCATAGGGAATTCAGGCAACCAGTAGAAGACCTCTGCCTGGACCCGGTGCGACAGGCAGAAAAGCCCTGGGCCTTGTTCCATTCTGGTGAGAAGCCCTGCAGCTCCGATCCCCCTGGCAGGCTCACCGCTTCAGCAGCCCTTGGCTGTCCTGCTTGAAGTAGTGCCTGTTCTTTTGTTTGTTTCTTTGGGGGTGGAGCGTTATGTGTAATTTGGCCATAGTATTCTTGGAGACATTAATTTACACTTACTTTGAAGAATCCAAAGCTCTACAGATGTTGTACTCCTAATGCTGCTGCTTTTAAGTATATTGCCTATTTGACTCGACTGCTATATGGTTTTTTAACAGATTTCTTGAGATATTACTCACATACCATACAATTCACCTATTTGAAATGTATAATTAAATGGTTTTTAATATGAATATAGGATTGTGCAACCATTATCACATCTAATTTTAGAACACTTTCATCCTCCTTTAAGACAATGTCACTGTCATTCTTCCCTGCACCCTTACCCTTGCCCCACACCCCTCCGCCAAGACCCTAAGCAACCACTGACACACTTTCTGTCTCTATAGATTTGCCTATTCTGGAGATTTCATATAAATGGAATTATATAATATGCAGTCTTCTCTGTCTGGCTTCTTTGACTTAGCATGTTTTCAAGGTCCATCCATGTTGTAACCTGTATCAGTATTTCATGCTTTTTTATATACCACATTTTATTTATCCATTCATCTATTGATGGAC
The DNA here is from genome assembly GCA_004363605.1 of Indri indri. Taxonomy (NCBI): domain Eukaryota; kingdom Metazoa; phylum Chordata; class Mammalia; order Primates; family Indriidae; genus Indri; species Indri indri. The sequence goes on from RJWJ010008517.1 coordinate 27,257, forward strand.
ATTGGGTTATTTCCATTTTTTGGCTGTTAAGAATATTGCTGCTGTGAACATTCACATACAAGTGTCTGTGTGAACATATGTTTTCATTTCTCTTGGGTATATATACAGGAGTGGAGTTGCTGGGTCAAATGGTAATTTTAACATTTCGAAGAAGTGCCGGGCTGTTTTCAAGTGGCTGTACCATCCGTCTTACATTCCTATCTGCTGTGGATGGAGGTTCTCATTTCTTCATGTTTTCAACACCTGTTATTATTTGTCGTTTTTATCATAGCCATTCTAGCAGGTGTGAAGTGTATGTCACTGTGGTTTTGATTTGCATTTCCCCGACAACTAATTATTGAGCATCTCTTCACGTGTGCTGTTTATTTTTACACATCATAGACTTTAGACCTAGAATTTAACAGAACCTTACAGATCATCTAGCCTGACCCTTTTCTTTTCTAGATTAAAAAAAGAAAAAAGCTCAAGAGAGATGAAGGTAAAAAAAGAGCAATACCCCGGGGGAGATAACTCTTGGCATTTAGTTTCTCGGGCCTAAATTACATAAAATATTTCAGACATAGTTTAAATACAACCAGCCAACTTTTTTTTTTTTAATTAAATTATCCAGTTAGTCTGTTTCTCAGGCATGGACATTTTTCTAATAGAATAGTGATAACAAAATCAACTAACTGGCTGGGCGTGGTGACTCACGCCTATAATCCTAGCACTCTGGGAGGCCAAGGCAAAAGGATTGCTTGAGGTCAGAAGTTCAAGACCAGCCTCAGCAAGAGTGAGACCCCATCTCTACTAAAAGTAGAAAGAAAGTAGCCAGACAACTAAAAACAGAAAAAATTAGCCGGGCGTGGTGGCACATGCCTATAGTCCCAGCTACTCGGGAGGCTCAGACAGGAGGATTGCTTGAGCCCAGGAGTTTGAGGTTGCTGTGAGCTATGAGACGATGCCACTGCATTCTAGCTCAGGTGACAGAGTAAGACTGTTTCTCAAAAAAAAAAAAAAAGGGGGGGGGGCAGGGAACTGCTTTTTTAACAGTCTTTAAGGAATTAAGTTTTGGGGTCAGACCCTTTCAAAATCTGAAATGGACATATGTACCAATTTTTACATATGATTTCATAGGATTCATGTCCCTTACGGCCCATAATAGTAGACCCCCAAATTAAGAACTATAGATTCTCTTTTCTTATCTTCTAAATCAGCATTCTCATCCAAATCAGTGGATCTCAGATTCCTGGTCCCTTTCAGAGAGTCCGTGAAGTCAAAACTGCTTTCATAATAATACTGAGACTTTATTGGACTTTTTCACTCTGTTGATATTTGTACTGATGGTGCAAAATCGATAGTAGCTATAATTTCTGGCACCTTAGCAAGAAGCAAGGTTGTGGCACCAAACTGACCTAGTGTGTTCACAACCACATACCCACGGTAAAAAATGCAAAGGGGCAGTTTCACTTAATGATTTAGATCAGCGGTCCCCAACCCCCAGTCCATGGCCCAGTTACCGGTCCAAGACCATGGAAAAATTATCTTCCATGAAACCAGTCCCTGGTGCCAAAAAGGTTGGGGACTGCTAGTTTAGATGAAGCAATAGCATATATTGATTTTTTATTATATCACAGCCCCCTTGCGCACACATCCTTTTACTACTCTGTATGATGCAAGGTGAAGTTTGCATAAAGCACTACTGCATGCGCATATAATTGGCAGGAGGGAAAACGCTTGTGCAATTAGGCTGCATGCTGAACGTGCCGCTTTTTCACGGAACACTGTTTTTACCTGAAAAATGACAGGGAAACCGGGTTGTTCAGACTCAAATATTTAGCAGGCATTTTCTGCAAAAAAATAAGCAAAATGAGAGTGTCACTTTAAGGAAAATAATGACTATTTGTTGTCGGTGATAAAATTTCAGCTTTCTAGGGACATTTTGAATTTTGGAAAATTTTTATCCACCAGGGTAAAGTTCAGCTTCCCAGTGCTGCAGACTGAGCACCCACTGCTGAGCTCAGGGGTGATGTGTATAAATCAGATTTTTTAATAAATAGGATAAAGCAAGTCATGACTTTGAAGAGCCGTGTAACTCAGTGAACCAGTATTTTCCAAATGACCAATTAATGATGTTACAAAATCGTTCGTGGGCAAGAGAGCCATTCAGAGTGCAAGACCCACCACTGGATATGAAACAGAGAGCACAGACCCTCATTGATAAGGTTACAGCATCCACACAGGAGCTCACCTTTAATAAACTACCACTGGTCGAATTTTGGTGTAGTATCAAAGTCCACAGGTATCTGAAAAGGCTATAAAATACTCCTCCCTTTTCAACTGCATGTGTGTATGAGACCAGAGTTCTTCCTATATTTCCACTAAAACACCGTTCTGAACACAGAAGCAGCTGTGACAATCCAGCTGCTATTAAACCACACATTAAAGAGATTTGCAAAAGTGTAAAACAGTGCAACTCTTCTCAATTTGTTTTTGTTTTGGGAAATACAGTTATTTTTGCCCTTTTGCGCCCTTCCTTTCGCTCTCCCTTTGCTGTGACAGTGGGTCTGGTCGTATGTGTCAACGTGGCGTATGTATCATGCTCTGTAAATCCGTATCTTGCCCTTGCCCTATAATCCTGTTTCTCTCTCCTCAATAAACCTCATTTTCGAGCTTGCAAAAAAAAAATGTATATATATATATATAGTTATTTTTCACAAATGTGTGTTATTTATATTAAGACATAATGGATTTAGTATTTTTTAAATTTCTCTGGTTTAATTTTTAATACAGTCCGTATCGATAGGTATAACTCCATAAATAAAAGCTCTTTAGAGTCCTCAGTAATTTTTATGCATTTAATGGGGTCCTGAGGCCCAAAAAGTTCAAGGACTACTCTTCTGGAACAGTGCCACTCAAAGGCTGCAGCCTGGGCCCTGGAAGCTTGTTACAAATGTGGGTTCTAGGGTCCCTTCCAGACCTGCTGAGTCACTCTTGGGGGATGGGCTGCAGTGCTCTGTGTTTTCACACATTGTCCAGGTCATTCTTAAGCGTGCCAAAAATTTAAGAATAACAGTTTTGAATAATCTTCCTACATCGCCTCATCTTTGGATTGTCAGTTCCCTGAGAGAAAAACATTATGCTCTTGCATTTCTTCCACTGAATTTAGTTAGCACAATGCCTTTTCCTAGGCTCAATAAATGTTAATTTGATAAGGAGTTTTCTGCATAGACTTGGGCATTAAGACTAGTCTTAATAGTCACAGATGAATATAACCTGAAGATCAGAAAAGGAATTGGTTAAATCAACAGTTGAATGAGTTGAATGGCTCAGAGGTACTTCACATCAAAATAGACCTCTCTAGAATTACCCAGATCTATTGTGCTGGGTTATAATGCTAAGAAGGCAGCCTGGTGTACTCACTAAATCATTCAAGAAATATGTACTAATATTGCCTACATGCTGGCTTCCAGGCACCATGCTACCTCTAGGGGATAGGGGGTAAGTATTAATAATATAGTCTCTATCCTTACAGAGTCCACCCTTGTTCGAGAGATGAGACGAGACAGCAGGAAGGTCCAGTACAGAGGGCCACATGCTGCAATGGCGGTCAGCCTAGGGTCTGGGGAGAGCAAATGCATGGGAACCCTAACCCATTCTCGGGGCACTCCAGAGAAGTGGTATCTACACCGGCAGCCAAGGCTCCAGAACTCACTGGCTCAGTGAAAGCAAAATAGAGGTGGAGAGGGGAATGTTCCTAGTAGACGGAACAGCCCCTCCAAAGCCCAGAGACCAGAAAAAGTAAGGTGTGTTTGAGTTTGAGCGAAGCTTGGAGCTCCCAGTTGGGTGGGGCTGGAGTCTAGATTCTGGGGAGCTTGATGGAACCTGAGGAATTGAGGTTGTACATGGAGGGATGGGGCCACCCTGTTTGTTCTGGCTGCAGTGTAAAGAATGGCTGGGAAGGGATATAAAAATGGAGGTGTAAGGTCAGGCACGGTGGCTCACACCTGTAATCCTGGCACTCTGGGAGGCTGAGGCAGGAGGATCGCTTGAGGTCAGAAGTTCAAGACCAGCCTGAGCAAGAGTGTGACCCTGTCTACAAAAAACAGAAAAATCAGCCGGGCGTGGTCCCAGCTACACAGGGGGCTGAGGCAGGAGGGTCACTTGAGCCCAGGAGTTGGAGGTTGCAGTGAGCTATGATGACGCCACGGCACTCCAACTGGAGCGACAGAGAGAGACTGTGTCTTAAAAAAAAAAAAAAAAGAAAAAAAATGGAGGTGTGAAGGGACTGGTTTGGTGGCTGCTGTAGCATTTCAGGGGAACAGTGGTGGAATGAGCCAAGTGGCTGTGAGGGCAAGAGAAGTAGGCAAAGGCGAGAGACGGTGAGAAGGTACAAACGAGATTGGGTGGTAGATTTGATTGAGGTATCTGGGGAGAGGAGCCAAGACCCAGGTTTCAGACTTTGGTAAGGGGAGTGTTGATTCCGGCAAAAGAGCATGGGCCTTGGTGTAAGTCAGTCCTGGGTTTGAATCTTATCTATTATTCAGAGTTCTTTGGGTTACAAGCGGCAGACACCCCATTCACTGTTGTTCACACAGGGAAGTTAATTGGGCAGATGCTAGGGTAGCTCACAGACTCAGTCCCCACACTTACAGGGAAGGACAGCTTCTCTCTTCATGTCCATGTGCCCTGCTCTCTGTGTGCAACTTTCCTTCTCCCAGACATCTCTCTATGATGGTGGCTTCCAGCCACAGAGGAAAGAGTGGCCCTTGCTGGCACTTGCCAGAATGCATGATGCCAATGTGTCACCTGCCCATCCTTGAGCCCATTGCCGTAACTAGGGAGGTGGGGTACTATGACTGTGGCCCAGGCTGGGTCATGTGTTCACAAAGCCACGTGGTGCTGGGGAGAAAGAATTCCCCAAGAGAAGAGGGAGGATGTACTCTTCTGGGCAGAGGAAACAGTCGTGTCTATACCAACTTTCCATCTGCCGATTGTGTTACTATAGGCAAATGGCTTGGTTCTGCAAGCTTCAATTAGTGCAGTAGACAGACGTAATGTCTTCTGCCTCGCAGAGCAGTTAGGATGAAAGAGGAAGCACATGGAAGCTGGATAGCCCCCGTGACAAAGTTGTCATTCAAGTATCCTCTCCCTTCTCCTCTCAGTGCCCTCGGAAGTGGGCCAGAAAGGACAGCATCCAAGCTTTTTAGAACGTTTACCCGGTGGATGCCTAAATGCGTCCTCCTTCCTTCAGATCAGTATAGGTCTTATTTCTAATTCTTGCTCCTGACTCTGGATACCTTGAGGTTACTTAACTTCTCTGCTTGCTTATGTAGAAAAGTTATCATGCTGTGGAACTACTTCACAGAGAGTTGGTTAGGTTAGTTTAAATAGTGATTGGAGGATGCATGGTCTGAAATGTTTCATGTTCGTAACATATAAATACATTCATAGAAATAAAATCAAACTTGAAGAGAGAGCAAGTTGCGAAGTACTATACACAGTACAGTTACACAACTCTACAGTATCATTCACACCATAGACTGATTTATCGACATTTTTGAAAATTTTAATAATGATCATATACTACATTTGTCATCAAAAATCAATAAAGTTATGTTTTTCTTTTTGAAAACAAAAAGAACCCCAAACTATCTGTATGTAATAGTAGTACTGGTCTTATGAGAGCTCATGTAGGGTTTCCCGGGAAAATGAGTTCGTCACATTATTTCAGTCTGTACCATCTGTAAATGATTAGGCATCGACCTTGCAAGTTTTATCGGCGTGAGAGTTTTTCTTCGGATCTTTTGTCTGGGTCCTTGGGGAAGGTTTCAAACCCCAGATGCCCAGGATGGCTGTCCTGTGCTTCACTTAAGGACTGATACTGGACACTTTCCTTCTTCTATTTTTATGTCTAATATGTACAGCATGTTCTGGAAAGTATTACTTGTAAGGGCGAGGATGATAGTTTGGAAATGGGGAGGAAAGAATGTTTTGAATTAAACAGGATGTATGTTAACCAATGGAATTTCAAATAGTCTACAAATTTCTTTCAAGTGAGAATTTAAATCATATGTTCCCCTTTTTGCTTAGTAGTTGTTTTGCCAAAGTTACAATAACGCAGGTCAGAGAACTGACATCGATGACAAGCTACAGATAGGTTAAAAAATAAAGCACTTCATGAAACCCAGAGAATGATTTTTCTACTTTAAATATCAGCAAGCCGTTTTTAGAGCTTTGTTCTTATATTTCGAGAAGATTTTCCTTTGATGTTGTTAAATTGTAAAAGAAATGCATGCTTATTTGCATTTCTCGGAGGGTTGATAAATGCATATAGTCACATAATCCCCACTACAATCAAGATATGCAACAGTTTCTTTATCTTCCCAAAATATGGCTTTATGTTTTATTTTTGTAGTCAGAGCTTTCCCTTTACTCTCCGTCTCTGGCTGGCACTAATCTGTTCTCTAGCCCATCATTGTGTCTTTTCCAGAATGTCGTATAAGTGGATTCACACAATGTGTAGCCTTTGAGTCTGGTTTCTTTCATTTAGCATAGGGCGTTTGAAACTCATCCATGTTGTTGCATGTATCAGTAGTTTGTTACTATTGTTCAGTGTTATCTCATTATACAAAAGTACCACAGTTTTATCCATTTCCTAGTTGAGGGATACTTGGGCTGTCTCCAGTTTGCGGTAATAAAGCTGCTACAAATATTTATATGCAAGTTTTGGACATAGTCTTCTGTTTAACTTGGGTAAACATAAGAATGGGATTACTAGGTCTTACGATATGTGTATGTTTAACTTTCTAAGAAACTGCCAAACTGTTTTCCCAAGTGGCTACGGGACTTTTGCACTCCCACCAGCAGTGTGTGAAGCATTCTAGTTGCTCCACATCCTTGACAACATTGGTGTTGTTAGTCCTTTTATGTCATTTTGGTTTTAATTTGCATTTCCCTGATGACTAATGATGCTAAGCATTTTTTTCTGTGCTTATTTGTCATTTGTATATCTTCCTTGAAGTGTCTATTCATATCTTTTGCCCATTTTTAATTAAGAGGGTTTTTTTTTAATTGAGTTTTGAGACTTCTTTACATATCTGGATACAGATTCTTTGCTGGATATATGATTTGCAAATATTTTCTCTCAGTCTGTAGCTTGCGTTTTTCTTTCCTGACAGTATCTTTTATAGAGCACAAGTTTTTAATTCAGCTGAAGTCCAATTATGGTTTTTTTCTTTTCTTTTTTTTGGGGGGGGGGGAATGGAGCCTCACTCTGTTGCCCAGGCTAGAGTCATCATAGCTCACTGTAACCCCCAAACTCCTGGGCTCGAGCAACCCTCCTGCTTCAGCTTCCCAAGTAGCTGGGACTACAGGCGTGCACCACTACACCTGGCAAATTTTTCTGTTTCTTGTAGAGACAGGATCTTGCTCTTGCTCAGGATGGTCCGAACTCCCAGCCTCAAGCAGTCCTCCTGCCTCAGCCTCCCAAAGTACGAGGACTACAGGCGTGAGCCACTGTACCCAGCCTTTATGTTCCGTTTATCAGTGGTGCTTTTGGTGTCATATCTAAGCAGTCTTTGCCTAACCCAAGCTCACAAAGATTTTCTCTTATATTTTCATCATAGTTTTACATTTTGTATTTAGGTCTATGATCCATTTTGACTGAGGTTCCATTTTTGGCATATCTATTTGTTGAAAACCATTTGTTAATAGACTGACCAATCTCCATTGAACTGCTTTTGTGCCTTTGTCCAAATTTAATTGATCAGTTTTGACTGGGCACGGTGGCTCACACCTGTAGCACTTAGGAAGGCCAAGAGTTTAAGGACCAGCCTGGGCAACACAGCAAGACCCCATCTCTACAGTAATAATAATACAAATTGACCAGTTTTGTGAGTCTGTTTACAGGCTTTTATTCTATTGCATTTATCTATGGATCTCTGTGGCTGCCAATACCATACTGTCCTCATTACTGTTACTTTATAGTAAATTTCAAGATCATGTTGTGTGTATCTTCCAACCTTGTTCTTTTTCAAAATTGTTTTGGCTATTCTAGTTATTTTACCTTCCCATGTAAATTTTAAATTCAGCTCGTCATTATCTACAAAATATTCTTCAGGGGGTTTTGATGCAATTGCATTAAATGTGTAGATTTGGAGTGCATTGACATTTTAATAATATAAACCATGAACTGTCTCCTTGTGTTGGTCTTCCTTTTTTCGTAGCTGTCAGCAAACAGATGCTATAGATATTTGTTTCGTTTCGTTTTTTTGAAACAGGGTCTCCCTCTGTTGCCCAGGCTAGAGTGTATATGTCATCGTAGCTCACTGCAACCTCAAACTCCTGAGCTCAAGCAATCCTCCCACTTCAGCCTCTCGAGTAGCTATAGCTTCATGCTACCACACCCATCCAATTTTTTAAATTTTTTATAGAGATGGAGTATCACTATGTTGCCCAGGCTGGTCTCAAATTCCTGGCCTCAAGCAATCCTCCTGCCTTGGCCTCCCAAAGTGCTGGGATTATAGGTGTGAGCCACCATGCCCAGTTGCTGTACATATTTTTAAGGCTCAAAAATTAGTATTTTATTTTTTGGTGACATTATAAATAGGGCTGTTTGTTTTCTATTTGTAATTGTTTATTGTCTTTTTTTCTTACAGTTCTATCAGGTTTTGCTTCATATTATTCAGTGCATAAATATTTAGTATCTTCTTGTTGAGTTGACTATTTTATCGTTAATAGAATGGCTCTCTTTATTCTTGGTAACATTATTTGCTCCGAAATCTACTTCATCTGATATTAATATGGCCACTCCAGCTCTACTAGTGTTAGCACAGTATGTCTTTTTCTTTCCTTTTACTTTTAACCAATTCGTACCTTTATACTGCTACCTTGCTGTATTTTTCGTCTATTTGTCCCATCTGTTCTTTGTTTACCCTTCCTTTTTTTCTGCTTTCTTTTGGATCAGTTGAACACTTTATAATTACAGGACTGTCTTTAATATTTCTTATAGTTCAGGTCTACTGATAATTATTTCAGCCTTTATATGTCTGAAAATTTTTCTTTTGCCTTCAGTTTTGAAAGATAATCTTGCTTAGTGTAGAATCCACATCAACAATTTTTTATCCTTTAAAAATTTTAAAATTCAGGCACAGTGGCTCACACCTGTAATGCCAGCACTTTGGAAGGCCAAGGTGAGAGAATTGCTTGAGGCCAGGAGTTCAAGACCAGCCTAGGCAACATGGCAAGACCTTGCCTCTACAAAAATTAAAAAATTAGCTGAATGCGGTGGCACGCACTGAGGCAGGAGGGTCACTTGAGCCCAGGAGTTCGAGGGTACAGGGAACTGTGATCACACCACTGCATCCAGCCTGGGACACAGAACAAGACCATAACTCAAAAACAAAAAAAATTAAATGAATAAATAAAAATTTTGCTTGCCTGTTGTCTTGCTTGCATTGTTTCTGATGAGAAATCTGCTGCCATTCTTTTCTTTGTAACTTTGGGTATAATGTACCTTTTTTCCCCTTTGGGTGCTTTCAGGATTTTCTCTTTTTAAGCCGTTGATTATGTGCCTTGGCACATTTCCTTCATTTTCCTTGTCTTTAGAGTTTGTTTATAATTTTTATCAAATTGGAAAAACTGGTTAGCCATTATATTTTCAAATATTATTTTTTATCTCCTCCCCCTTCTCCTGTCCTTTGGGGACCCCAATGACTGTATTAGGCTTCTTAGAATTATCCCACAGCTCACTGGAGCTCTCATTCTTTTCATTCTTTTTCGTTCCCCCTCTGTTTCATTTGGATAGTTTCCTTTGTTATCTTCAAGTTCACTAATATTTTCTGCTGTGTCTCCACTATTGTTAATTCCCATCCAGTAAATTTTTCATTTCACACATTGGTTTTTCTTTTTTAAGTAAGTGATCAGGTTTACTTAAGCAAGTGGAGACATTTGGGTCAGATATTGTTGTTGTCATCTCTAGTGGTTTGATTTGTGTCTTTTTTTTAGTATCTTCCATGTCTCCACCTAACTTTTTGTACACATAGATAGAATACCGTTTTAATATCCTCGTTTGTTAATTCTAACATGTATCTTGGTTCCAGGTCAGTTCAAATGATTGGTTTTTTTCTTATTATAAATCATATTTTCCTACTTCTTTGCACGTCTGGTAATTTTTAATTGGATGTCTGACATTGTGAATTTTGCCTTGTTGAGTTACATATTTCTACTAATATTCTTGAGAATTCTTTGGGGCTGCAATTAAGTTATTTGGAAACAGTTTGATCCTTTTAGTTCTTGTCTTTTAAAATATTTTAGGCAGGACTAAAGTCACATTAGTACCAGGACTAATTATTCCCCACTACTGAGATAAGATTTTTCTGATTATGAATCCACTGCCCCATGAATTATGAATTTTTCCAGTCTGGTTAGTGGAAGTAAGTCACTGTTCCCAGCCCTGAGCAACTACTGCTAATCCTTTCAGGTAGTTCTGTTCCCAACCTCTGATGGTTTTCTCTCACAAATATGCTGATCCATACTCTGCTGAATAATTGGGAGGGACCTCTACAAATCTCTGGAGTTCTCCCTGTGTGCAAGTCTCTCCTCTGTGGGACTCTGCCTTGCAAATTCTAGCCACCTTTGACTGCTGGGCTCCACTTGAGTTCTTTCTCCCTGCACTACAACCTGGAAATCTATCAAGGCAGCAAGCTCGGGCATGTAGGGTTCACCTCATTTGTTCCCATTTCTCATTATCCTTCATTGCCTGGAATCCAGTGTCTTGAAGACCATGGTTTCATATATTTTTGTCCAGGTTTTCAGTTGTTTCAGGCAGTAGTGTAAACCCTATTTCTGGTATCCATCTTGTTTAGAAGCATAGGCCTCTGCTTCGTTTATGATAGATACTGAATAAACATTTCACTCCATCCACACAGGTGATCCAGCAACGATTATAAAAAACATAGTGATCACAGATAATTTGCATGATTTATAATACTGTAATTTTCTACATCAGTTGGTGGTTAGGGGACATGCATGAAAACGGTTGTTTGTACATATGTGACCGGGAAGCAGTAAGTGCTTTCACTCTGAAACTTCCCTTCTCAGTTTGTTTATATCATGTGAGATGCAGAGTATATTGTTTTACTATTCTACAACATTCCTAAATTTTTTCATACTTTACTACAGAAAAATAAAAATCAGAATATGTGATAAAGCAAATATATTAGAACGTTAATGGGATAAAAATCTAGGTGATAGCTAGTCTTTTTGTATTCTGTGCTATACTACCTCCCTAGCTATTCACTATAATATTGACTTTTGTGCATTGAAATTTTCATAATAAAATGTGGGGAATACATTTTTCAGAATCTATACAAAATAAACTTTGGCCCAGAGAAAATAAGACAAACTGCCAAATGCAATGTTATCTTTAAATGACACTAATTGAATTGAATTATAAATGTTACAAATTATTTCTTATTGTGTATAAATAAATTTTCTTAAACTCAAAAGCAAAAATTAAAAAATAAACTCATATGCATTATAAATGACCATTATATTTTTATGCTTATCTGAAGCAAAGTGGTATCATACATTTAGTTGTGAAATAAAATTAAAACATGCATTGCTTGAAAAGTTGAGACTAAATTTCCTTTGTTAAGTATTCTACAAAGATTCATATGCTTTTATTTCATGATATCTTTAACTGTTATTTAAGAACATACTTGAATAGATTGTAAAAATAGCAAGGTATTCAAAATAAGAATTTTAAATGTAGTTCTTTTCTTAAATCTCACATTCTGGCATCTGTTTGGAGGTAAAATTGCATTCTTTGAAAGCTGCCTTTGCCGTGGAGAAAGTGGCAATGCAGGTTTGTGGAAAAGAAGCTCTGCTCTCACCGCACGTGCTTGCTGGGTGCTCATCTGTGCCAGGCAGCATGACGGGTCCTGGGGTGTGGAGGAAAACATTAAACCAAGAATTCCCCAACCACCTAGTTATATTTGTGATAAATACTCCAAAGAAAGTGTACAACATCATAGAAGAGCTTAAAATTCGGGACCCAATTAGGACTATAATTACATTGCAGCTGAGACCTAAAGGTTAATCAGACAGTTTTCACAGTTTTCAGATAATTATATGGTGTTACAGTTAATAAAGTGACTGATATGTGCTTTTCCCAGAAGATCTTAGCAAGTATTCGAGGACCTGCTAGGTGCCAGGCACTGTGGTAACATGAAAGCTACTTGAACTCGCTTTTCAAATGAGTAAGGGAACAGTTTTTCCTTCTAAGATTGCTACTAGGATTTTTCCTATTCCACCTAAATGCTAAATTAAGTTCATTGAGTTCATCAAAACTTCAGTTAGGTTTATGTTTAAGATTGCATTCAATGTATATTGCTCTGTGAAGTTACGTCTTCATAATATGATGTCATCCCACACTGGAGAATGCATGTTTCCTCCACTAGTTTGGGTGTTCGGTGCCCTTTGTTAGAAGTTTTATGCTTTCTCCATTAAGACCTTATAACTAGGCGGTTATTTAATTCCTAGACACTTGATGGTTTTTGTGCCTGTATATGTGCGGTCTTCCTATCTGTTATATTTTTTGTTGGCTTATTGTTGATGGAAATGACATTGCCGTTACTTATTTTTGTTTTTTTCATCTGGTGGCCTAGCTGTGATGGTCTATTACCTTTGTTTATTTTCCAGATACATCATTTGCAAACAAATAATTTTGTATTTAAAATAAATAATGTGGAGGGGCTTGCCTCACCCATTCCAGAAATGTTAGAACCTAGTATTTCTGTCATAGGAGGAAGAGTGCTCTGCAGTAACGTAATTTGGCCTTTGGTGGATCACCTGTTATAAATCCTATCCACGTGAATAAAACTGAGATAATAAGTAACAGGAGAGTAGCCCCTCTGGTTTCGAACAGAGAACTGTGAATAATCAAACCTTTCTTTCCTGTTGCCTTCGAAATTATCAGTAGATTATCAGTGTTCTTTTTTGGAGCGTATCCCTTCATATCTTCAAACTCTTTGTATGTTACACGGTGCCGCAGGGCTGATTGAAGTACTGAAAGTGGAAATGTCGAGAAAGCTGTAAAAGCAGGTGCTTCCTAATGTTACACAGAATCAGCCCATGGCACAGATGGGGCTGCATGAATCACATGCACACACATAAGTACATGCTTTTGTGCGTGCCATCATCATCCTGAGATGGTCAGAGAAACTGTCACAAACGTGGGAGATGCTGGGTAACGGTTACTGTTTGTGCAGGTGCTTTTATGTGCATTTTATGTGATCCTCCCAACAGCCCAGTGCTAAAAAGGGGTTTATTCTTGTCAACAGATGAGAAAATCAAGACTCAGGTAGGCTTTTCAGTATAACATCCTCCTTCTAGGTAAGAAAAGGACGTAGGAGAACCAGGCACAGTGGCACGTCTGTAGTCCCAGCTACTCGGGAGGCTGAGGTGGGATTGTCACGTGAGGCTAGGAATTCGAGGACAGCCTGGGCAACACAGTGAGACCCCATCTCTTAAGAAAAGAAGAGGAGGAGGACGATGTAGTGTGACTTTGCTCCCACTGTGCCATGCCACCTTCCCCTCCCCGCCATATAACGTGGTTCGCGTCTCCATGCCTCAGTGCATGTGCTCGGGACTGGTGTGTTTCAGCTAAGAGATCATTATGATTATGATAAATCTGTGTGATCCAAATGAGACCTAAGACTTTTAGACCTCAGACTCCCTTTCGTGTTCATGGCATGATGTGGACAGAGATCATCTTCTGTGGCTTCCTCACACTGGACCCCACACATCCAGGTAGCACGGAGCTGACGTTCGTGCGCTGACATCAGCACTGTGCAGTTCTGTACCTGTGGCTCCTGCCCCTAATTTGGCCCCTGAAGCTTTTGTGCTAAGAAATGTTGGCCAGGTTAGAAACGAAGAATAATTTGAGGTGTCAGATTGTTTGCCTTCTCATCCTCTTTTTTCCCCAAAGATTAGTTTTTAGTAAATTTAACGTCTTCTAGAGATGAGTACTAAATTATTATAATGTAATGTGATAAGAAATGTAGGTGAAGTTATAAGTGCAAGATTTTCTTCTTACATGTAAGAAATAACTTGTAATTGGTTAAAGTTGGCCAATAAAGAAACTTCTGGATCTAAGCCAGTCATCGGTCAAGGATATCATCTTAGTCTTTTCAGGCTGCCATAACAAAATACCACAGACTGGGAGGCCTAGCCACAGAAATTTATTTTCTCTCAGTTCTGGAGGCTGGAAAGTCTAAGACCAAGGTTCGGGCAGGTTTGGTTCCTGACGAGGGCTCTCTTCCTGGCTTGCAGGTGGCAGCTTTGTCCTCAGGTGGCTTTTCCTCTATGCACGTGCACACAGAAAGAGCGTTTGCTCTGGTGTTTCTCTAAGGACGCTAATCCTGTGGGAACAGGGTTCCACCCTTCTGACTTCATTTGACCTTAATTACTTCCTTTGAGGCCCCATCTCCAAACAAAGCTACACTGGGTGTTAGGACTTCAACATATGAACTTAGAGGGGGCAGAGTTAGTCCCTAACAGATCCTGAAAAGAGGACTTTTTCGTTTAGAGCAAGGTGGCGTAAGTCACCTTTCAGGCTTTTGCCTTGGCACGTAGGATTCAGTGGATGTGCAAGTGTTCAAGATGGCCACAGCCAATGGGCCGAGGCTGCTCGTCCTGTGCAGTGGGGCTGCAGCCTGAAACCGTAATCCCTAACTTCACTACCAGTAGAAAGAACCAGTTCATGAAGAAATCTCAACTAACTGGGTGTATCAGTCAGCATTCTACCAGAGAAACAGCGGAAGAGGGATTTGGGATTTCAAGGCATTGCCTTACGCAGTTGTGGGTCCACCCGAGCGAGTCTGGGCTCCGCAGGACAGGCAGCAGGTGGGAGACTCGGCCAGCGGTAGTGCAGGGCGGAAGTTCCTTGTCCTCAGGGAATCCGCAGGCCTTTCAGCTGATTGAGCGAGGCCCACCGACACTGTCAGGGGTAATCGTCACTTAAAGTCAGTTCATAATCGATGTTAACCACATCTACCAGATACCTTTGCAGAGCACTCATATCAGAATTGGACTGAAAGCTGGACGCTGTAGCCTCACTAAGTTGGCACGTGAGACTGGCCATCACGCTGAGGGGACATTGTATTTTTTTCAGCTATTGCCATTAACCATGATTTGTGAAATCACACCTTGCACCCCCTAAGTACATCTTGGACAAAACTGCTTAACTTTTTAATCATCTGTGGTTATAGAAGCCCAATCTAGTTTAAAGCTTCAATCCCAGGCTGTCTCCGAGTGGCACCTGCACCTCTCCCTGAAGGCATCTGACCAGTGAGGGACTTGAAGTGAGAAACGAGGGGAAGCAGGGATGGCTCTGAGCGCCTCTTGCCCACCCCTCTCAGGCTTTGAGCAGAACCCAGAGCAAGGCTGGGCACAGTGGCTCACGCCTGTAATCCTAGCACTCTGGGAGGCCAAGGCTGGAGGATCGCTTGAGCTCAGGAGCCTGAGCAAGAGTAAGACCCTGTCTACTAAAAACAGAAAAAATTAGTCAGGTGTGGTGGCATGTGCCTGTAGTCTCAACTACTTGGGAGGCTGAGGCAGGAGGATCACTTGAGCCCAGGAGTTTGAGGTTGCTGTGAGCTAGGCTGACACTGTGACACACTAGCTTGAGCGACAGAGTAAACTCTGTCTCAAAAAAAAAAAGAATCCAGAGCACAGGGAGGGGCACTGCCTGTGTGTCTGCCATGGTGCTACCTGTGGCCTCTACAGCCTCTTCTTCCATGGTATGTCTGTGACTTTCGGACAGTGTTCAGCTTCACTGAAGATCCTTTCCTGGCAGCAGCCATCTCCCCTTCCCCCAAACCTCCAGCCTCCTCTCTGGGTGAGCTGGCCCCTCCTTTGGCAGTTTCCTGGGTGGCCCCGCAGTTCCCACTCTGGCCTCTGTGTCCCTGACATGCAGCCCCAGGAACCTCAGTGGCAGTGACCTGTGGCTTCCTTCCAGGTATGTCGCACCACACTTCCTGAGGGCCCTGATGTCACAGGCTTCTGAAAGTCTCCTACCAGACGTGGCCTGTGCTCACAGACACCTCTGCCACCCAGAGTCCATGCCCAGGCTCTGCCTCCCTACGCTGCACTCTGCTCCCGGTGGCACCAAATGGAGCCTGCGGCTCTAACCCACCAAAACCATCTTTCTTGACAGTGACCCTAGCCTCTGGGTGATTGCTGCCCCCAGCCCCGATCATTTGGCTTTGGGGGAGAAAATAGAAACCCCAGTTCACAAATGTTACATTCCCCATAAAGGCTGAAGACAATTCAGACTTTCCTCCCTTCGTGCTTTCATCCCCAGGAAGGTATGGAGAGCCCAGGGTGGCGGCTGGCGATGACAGGGCCGGTTCTGTTGCCTCTCTGCAAGCTCTGGGAGGAAATGGTGGCCCACTCAAAGCCGTGTGCGGCCTTTCCTTAGTGGTTGGGCTCTTAGCATCTTCTCATCTGGGCTTTGGGATCAGGCTGCCAAGAACAGTCTCCTTACTGCCATGGTCCCCTGTCTGTTCTGAGTGCCAGCAATGAAGGAAGGGCCATCTACCTGTGAGCCACCTGTTGTTTGAGAGGCCTCTTACAGGGCCCTGGACACACACCAGAGGAGAGGACTGATCCCCAGAGAGCAAAAATTCCGGAGATTATACACCAGTGAGAGCCAGGTTGACACTCAGGGTTTTAGATTCCAAATTTTTTTCTTCCTTCTTATGTCTTATGAACATTACTCATATTTTTACTAAGAACTGTTGTTTCATTAATTGTTTCTGAATTTTCGGCCCCTTTTCATCCTTCCTCTCCTGTCTGTCTTCATCCATTGCAGTTGCTCTTTGCGTCAGGCCCTTTCTCAGATGGTGCGGAGAGTAAACGTTTGGTGCTCAGAGCTTTTATAGCTGATGGCTTCATGAAAATGATGTTAAGAGTTGGAGTTCAGTATCAGTGACAGTAAAGAAAGGAACAGAATGGGTAACACTGAGTATTAGCTTGGTCTTTACAAGACTGGGTGTCTGAATGGCCAGGGTTTCCCTGGACTCTCTGTAGATATCTTCTTATTGTTGCGGTGGTGTCGGATTTAATCTTTTATGTCAGATGTTTTGATCTTTTGCCTTTAGAGTGGTGGGGCAGGGGCTTTTGTGGTCATCAGAGCTGTTCACCAGAGCCCAGTTCTGTAACTGGCATATGATGGGTTCAAAGATTTCATAAGGTAACTGACCAAATTTAGGCCTGGTACAAAAGAAAAACAGGTTATGAATTGATGATATGGAAAAACTAAACTTTTAAGTTTATGTCATTGATCTATCAGTATATATTGTGCAAATCCAAACAGACAGGGTGAAATGTAGCCATAGTGCCTAGAGGCACAGCTAGGCCATCTTCCGATGGTTCTCTCTGTGCTGAGCAGTCCTTCCCTGGAAATGATCCTAGCCACCCACGCAAAAGTTGCCCCATCTTGACTCTTGCTTTTCTCATCATTGCTGATTGCAGAGGATGTCGGGCCCATTCTCACATGGGTCATCTCAGTGCCATGAGGCATGTGCTGTTTTCTGTTGCATGATCTTTGCTGTTGCCTTCACCATCTCACCCTTTCCTTACTATCACTTGGAACATTCTCCTTGCTTTCACACTCAGTAGATACAAGACCTCAGAAGCCATTGCCATGCCGTCAGCGTTTGTTGGTATTAGTTATCTTTTAAAGTTTGACAGTTAAGAGTCAAAACAACTTTGGTGGTCGCCTGTCCCAGGTGCTCTATGTCCTGCTAAAGTTTTGACACAGGCTCTCTTTGGGGACCCACACTGCTTCTGTGTTTTGAGAATGGGAAGCAGTTATCCTTAGAATTACTTAAGACTTAAGACTAAAATTTACTATGCAAGTATTTCAAATGTCCTGGTTGTAATTCTAGAACATGTGGATTTTAGTTTGCAGTTAACATGTTTCGAACATTACCACCTTCCTCCAATCCTACGGGAGCAGAATTTGACCCAGAGGAGGACGAACCAACATTAGAAGCAGCCTGGCCGCATCTACAGGTACTGGGCTCTGGGCGAGCACAGGGTCAGAGGGCACGAGCTACAAGTGGGGGTGTTCCTGGGGTTCTGTGGAGCAGCTGCGCCAGCTGGAGCCCCCGCTTCAGCTGGCGGCAGATCGACCTCTCATCTTCAGTGCCATAGTCCTTGCGAACCTGTGAATACGAGGAAAATATTTCAGTAGAACAGAGAAAAGTTAACTCGTGTATGTGTTTGGACACTACACGAACGACAGAGCTGTAGAATTGTCAGTATGTGTTCAGTGGAAACGACCGCTTTGTCTACAGCTGTTCAATTCAGGCCTAGAGGACTCGGGCAGACGTTGTCCCAGTTTCAGCACTGAGATTTAACGTGTGCCCACCAGGCGCCCCGGGCTCCTGTGCTGATGACTGCCTTTCTCCAGCGCATTCGTAAGGGGGAAGGTGTTTGGCGAGGAGGTCTGAGGCCAGAGTGAGCAGAGCACCTGCCAGACGTGCTGATGAGAGGGCTGGGCTGCGCACAACACACGGTGGGAAAATGAGGAGGCCTGAAGGGGGCGGGACTAAACCGGGAGCCAGCGGGGAGGCGGTGGCTCAGTAGCCACATGATCCCCACTCACAGCATCAGGGCTCCACATGGGACTCCTGACAGCAGGCCACGCTGCCTCACCCAGCACACTCAGAGTGGGAAGCACCGTCTACCCTCATGGTCCCAGAGCTCCTGTCCCCTTGGCTCTGCCTCAGCACTACGGGACGCTCACAGGTGACAGGCTACAAATCCCGCCCTGGAGTTTGGTCATGGCCTGGCTTGTGACAGCTGTGCCCCCAGAGACCATCTCTGGGCAGTGTAGCTTAAGTGTTGGTGACATCGGCCGTGGAAATCATTTTGTTTAAATGTCATTTAAGGGTCTGTGGTTGTTACTAAATAAAATAATTACCATCACCAGTTATAATTAAATTAAGCCATGTAATTTGGCACTGATTCTGTGACTTTTTTCAAAGGCTAATATTCCCAGGCAAATAAATATTCAACTTGTGTATTTTAATATCCATTTAATAAAATACCATGTTATTTGACTCATTGTTGTTTTTTTCCTCCTAGCTTGTTTATGAATTTTTCTTAAGATTTTTAGAGTCTCCAGATTTCCAGCCTAATATAGCGAAGAAATATATTGATCAGAAGTTTGTATTGCAGGTAAGGCACAAATCAGTTGAAACTACAAAGCCCTGACCTGCAGAGCAGTAACACCAAGTCACTAAGTGTCTTTTTCTCCTTGAAGCTTTTAGAGCTCTTTGACAGTGAAGATCCTCGGGAGAGAGATTTTCTTAAAACCACCCTTCACAGAATCTATGGGAAGTTCTTAGGCTTGAGAGCATACATCAGAAAACAGATAAATAATATATTTTATAGGTAAGTCTGTATGTGGCTGATATTCTCTTTGTGCACAGTGATGTTCGTTCCCACACTGGATCCCCCTCCTGGCCTGGCATTTCCTTTGACAGGGGACTGAGGCCCAGGGAGCTGGCTCTCAAGCAGCCTGTTTTCGTGTGCAGGTGGACCCAGTGTGTGGCCGGACTTGTCCCCCTCCCTTCCTACCCTGCCCCCCGTCTGCTCCCCTGCACCCCTGGTGCCTCACCACACACGCCTCCTCCCGTTTCAGCTTCTGCTGAGATGTCCAGTCACCCAGAAATATGGATGAATTGATTCCGTCCAAGCCAACCTTTTCCCTCCACCTGCACACTACTGCATTCTTCCCCGTGGACTCTTAGGGAGAGGAGGAAGGGTGAGGAGTGATGTAATTAGTTTTTAGGAAACACCAGATCTGTGAGCCTAGACTAGATAGAGATTCCGAGACTCCCGCTGTGCTCCAGGGGAAGGGAACCCTGCTGGAGGCAGCAAGTCGGGGAGGACAGCTTCCGACATCGAGCCCACCTCTGGGCTATGGGACCATAGTGAGTGATCGCAGAGGCCTGTAGCAGCCCCGAGGCCACCCTCTTCCTAGTCTGCCTCTGCTTGGCCCCAGGCCCCTGCCAGACCAGGGCTGTGCAGCCGGTGTTCCCACTGCCTGGGTGCCGTTTTCCACCAGCCCTTCTCAGCCTCCCGGGCTTCCCGAAACATCCCTCCACCAGGGAGCCCTGACTAGGCGCGTGCATCTGGTCTCCCACAAGGGCAGCCACCATGTGGGCTGATTCGTCACATGCCCCATCTCGTGGTGTCATCAAGTAAATGTTGATAGAGGAAACAGTTCGTGTTTTTCTTCTCTGTCCCTGGAAAGCTTACTAAATGAGCAGTTTATTCTTCACACTTTGGCTTCTCAGGTTGGTTTGCCTCTCTAAGGCACCTGAGGGTGGTGTGAGGTGGTGACAGATCCTAGCAGTGTGAAGGTGTCCCTCTGTGAGATAAGAACATGGGCAGGTTTCCTGCAGCTTAGCTGCAGGGCCTGAGTGAGGATGAAGCACAAGCCATTGCTGGAGAAGGGCCAGGTGTCCACTGTGACAAACACAGGCCTGGGGTCCATTCTTAGTCATGATGACTGAGTAAGGGACAAGAAGAAGGCCAGCCGAGACAGACAGGCGGGCAGCAGCTGAGCTCCCAGCCTCTTGTCCCAACGTCCACGCAACGCTGTGCTCAGCTCCCTTGCCTGCCTCTCTTGAGCCATCAGGCTCTGATTCCCGCCCTGATGCTCACACCCGATAGGGCCCTTAGGTGTGAGAGCCTCTCATTCTGTGCATGGCTTTCCTTTGAACTCCTTCCAAGTTCGCCACTCCCATTTGTATAATGGAGCCCGGGGCCCTGGCTCACCAACTGTAATCAGAGAGTGATGTCATTATCCTGAGGGTTAGGCTTCTATTTTATGTTTCTTGGTATCATGCTTCCTTTTTAACAAGATCATTACCTGGCTGGTATACTTACCTATCAAAATAAATATACGTTATTTAAACAACACAAAACAGGTACAATTTAAATTCCAGTCTTTGGGGCCCAATATTAAAGCTCTACCTAAAGTGTTTTTGTTTTCTTAATAGGTTTTGTTCAAATAGCAGAGTCACAAATCTATTGAACACCTATATTAAAGAAATAGAAAATGTTCTGTATCCTGAAGAACTTTAATTTAAAAACAGGAATACTTTAATAGATTATTATTCAAAAGTTATTACAAATAATTTAGTTCAGTTCTCACTAAAGGCTTGATGTTAGAGGGTGGTATTTGTGTGTATATGTTTTAGTAAACTCTTCTATAATTATCTTGATACATGCAACCAAAAGCAAACATGTTACCTAGATTCCATAATTGGTTTGGGTCCTCATTGCCAATACTGCACCCTCCTCACTTCATGTGAGGATGAAATAAGGAGAAAGATATTGAGAGATGTGCTCAGCTCATCTAAGTTCTATGTAGTACAGCTATATCATGTAAGAAAAAATATTTTGAACGTATTTGGTTCAACTAACTGAAAATGTTAATATAAAGTTCCTGTTTCTTTCTATAGTTTCTCATCCCAGTCAGCTTTGTTTAGACGTGAGCTAAACAGTGCCTTAGATCCCCCTGATGCCGCTTTGGCCAGCAGTGGGACGGAAGGCAAGGTGGGCAAGGTGGGCAGCAGCTCCTTCTCTCTTGCTGTGTACCCAGCCACCCGCCGCTCAGTGGCTTCAGTCAGCCACGGTCTGTCATCCCTCACATTCTGTCACCTCAGCTGGGCTCAGCTGGACAGTTCTGCTCTACATGATGTCTGCAAGAGCTGGAATGTCCATGGTGATTTCTTCCCTCATGTCTGGTGCGGCCTGCTCGGGCTCCCTCACAGCACAAGGGCCTCTGCTGTTTCTCAGAAGGAGGAGGCAGGAGCTGCCAGTCCTCTGAAGGGTTTGGCCCAGAACAGGACAAAGTGAGTTCACCCTTTATGTTGGTCAAAGCAGATCCCAAGGATAGCCCAGATTCAGAGGGAGGGCACAGAACACATTATGCAGGAGGGAAAGGAATTGAGGACATCCATTTGAGAAACTTCTACAACAAGCAGGTTCCGGCTCAGTTTTTAGAGTGTCTAATTCCTTTCTTGCTGAAAGAGCAAAAAACACTCCACCCTGCTCTGAACAGATCTTTATGGCTTCTCTCCCATTTTGCACCTTCCTGTTTTATCTTCCTCTGGAAAAGTAAGGAGAAGAACTATCCTTATTCTTTATTATACCTACTTTAAATCAGGTTAAAATAAGTAGAAAGTAAGAATTTATCAGTAAGAATGTAGTAATGTTGATTGAGGAAAATGAAATGGCTTTCAGCTAAAAGCCATCCTCATGCGAATGTCAAAGCTGGTGGAGATAGATCAGAAACAGTGCGAAGGGTTCAGGCATCTTTGTCCCGAGAGGCCCAGAGCTGACCACCCAGGCTCCTCGGGAGCCTCTGAGCTGCTGGCTGCACAGCTCGCCAGGGTATGTGTGAGGGGAACCAGGAGACTGAAGTCGGGGGGCTGCACCGGATACAAAAGTAGCCTTCAGGGTGAGTTTCACAAATTAACGTGCTTCTCACTGTAGACGCACCACAGAGGGCTTAGGCTTAGTTACAGCTTCAAGCTCTCAGGCAGGTGTGATCAGGAGGACGTGGGACAGGAATGCTTTGCGTTCCGTGTACTTGCACCACCGACTTTCTCATCACCCAGGTTGCCACATTCTATCACGATAACTTCCCTGCTCCCTTTCAGGCTGAAGCCAAATTCATTTTTTGCTGCCGTATTTCACTGCCCGGAGGTTCTGCTCCTGGCACTGGGGCTGGCTCTCAGCCTGTCTGAGCTGGCCTTCCAGTCCAGCATCACGCCCACCTTCCCACCCTGCTGCTCCGTGTCACAGACCTTTGTTCCAGCCAAACAAGTTCCCGCATCACACAACCATTTTTCAAAATCTGTCAAAATCCTCCTACAGAGACCAATTAAAACACCTACGACTGAGTAAATTTTGGTCAGTTGGGAATATAGAAATGTTAAGGCCATTCTTGAGAAATATTTCACATCTGTGGAAATTTGGCTTGTTCTTTACCTTAAGGCCACTATTCTATTTGTTTCAAACCACAATGAAAAAAAATTTTTTTTGAGACAGGGCCTCACTCTATTGCCCAGCTTGGAGTGCAGTGGCACCATCATAGCTCACAGCAACCTCAGTCCTCCTGCCTCAGCTTCCCAAGAAGCTGAGACTACAGGAGTACGTCACCGCGCCCAGCTAAATTTTTTTTTTTTTTTTTTTTTTTGTATAGAGACTGGGTCTCACTCTTGCTCAGGCTGGTTTCAAAGTCCTGGCCTCAAGCAGTCCTCCTGCCTTAGCCTCCCAAAGTGCTGGGATTATAAGCATGAGGCACCACACCTGGCCTACAATGAAAATGTTTTAAACTTTACAGATTTGCTTTTGGCTTGGAGCTGTCTTTAAGCAAATAATTTTCATCTGACAGGCAGGAACGTTTTTCAGACTTCTCTCTTACTTCCTGCAGAATACTCTGCGTGTATTGGTTCAGACCAATGCAAGGCAATCAAGGCCACGGGCAGGAGTGGCTTGTTTCTACGGGAACCCTAGGGAGAAGACATGTCCTATTCCTTCTGTCTGTCCCCAGTTTATTCAGCAGATGTGTTTAAGAATCAAACAGATGCCTGGCTTTGGTCCTAGCCCTGGGAGGGCAGTAATGAGAAGTGATCCCATCTGGAGGGAGACAGGCTGACACGAGGGCTGGGGTGCATGGTCCAGGAGCTCCCCTAGAAGCGACTCTGGGCAGAGGCTGCTCTGGGGAAGGGAACCAGGGCAGACTGGCATTCCAGAAAGATCACACCTGAGGTAGCGGAGAGGAAGCATAGGGGTGTCAGCAGGCAAGTAGGTAGGATGGTCCAGGGAGATGTTCAGGAAATCACTTCTATCTATTTGCAGGAACTGTGCAAATATTGTAGGCTTTAAAATGGAGTAAGATACACACTTAAGTTGAAATGCAGTGAAAAAATAAGTTGAATTAATGGGTGGGTAGAGGGGTGAATAGACAGATGTACACGTGATCAAGCTAATAGAGCACATCGGTAATGGCTGAATCTGGGTGGTTCAAATATAGGCGTTTGCTGTAAAATTCTTTCAACTTTACTGGATGCTTGAAATTTTTCAAAATAAAATACTGAGAAGAAATCAGTAAGACCAAGCTCTCTGTTCTGAAGGCATTTATATCTGCAGGTTTCGAGGAGTGTCTTTGGTTCACCTGGTACAGTGAGCAGCTGCCCGGGCCCCATGAAGGTTTTCACAAATAGACACGCTCGTTGCCCAGCTATGTGACTTTCCCCTACAAGCATTGTTTTCTTATTCTGGGGAGTTTAGTCTTTCCAGCTGTTATTTCAGTGTCTAATTCTGATTGACAAATTGTTTTTTCTAGGTTTATTTATGAAACAGAGCATCACAATGGCATAGCAGAGTTACTGGAAATATTGGGAAGGTAAGTCTGTGTCAGTGGCGTCTAATGACTGTGGATGGAACTTATGCCAGAATGGTCCAGTTCATTCGGTTCAACTTCCCCACTCCTCAGAGTGAGGCCTCTGAAGCCATTCTCTGAAGTAACGTAAATGAGACTTCGCTTATGGAGGGTTTGGTGAGCTTGTGGATTAGAACACACCAAATGACAGATTCTCTGATTTTTGTGTTTCCATTTGTAGATCTACTTCATATACCTCAGTATCATTACTATGGAAACATAATTTAAATTATTTCCTCAAGAGCAATGTTAAAAATAGTTACATAAGGAGGTTTATATTAGACGCTTTGTAGGAAGACTAGATGATACATTTGGAGTATTGAGTAAATGCTAATTTTTAAAATAGCTTTGATTTTGTGAATTTTTCTATGTATCTTATAAGATAATTAACATTTCAAAACTTTCATCATCTTAATCTGAGTAAAATTTTTGCTTGCTATCTTATTTTTAAAGTGATAACGCATTGATTTTATGTTAGACCTCCTAACTCATTGTTTCCCAGAGTACCTCAGGGCTCCGTGGCAAACAAGCTTGGAAGAATGCTTTTCGCCTCTCCAGGCTTTAGTGTACCTTAGCCGCTCAGGGTTCTGTGGAAACCTGCAGTGAAGAAACTCAGTGCTCTTGCTAAACCTAGTGATTCCCTACAGCATTTGAACAAAGGAGTCTTTTCTCATGGCATGCTATTATTATCTGGGGAATATGGTCCTGCCCAGTAGTTCTGAGAAAAACTGTCCTTGCTGTCTAAGATGTAATTTGAAAAAAATGTTAGTCCTTATTGAAAATTTTGCTTTGATTGGTTTCAGCAGACTCTGCCAGAGTTTCTCTCTCAGTGTAGCGTAGTGTAGGGCGTGGTTAAGAAGCTGCCCCTTACCAGTTGTATGACCTCAGGCAAGTTAATTCTATAAAATGAGAAAAATAATCGATTTTCCCTCCCAGATTCTTGCAAGGAGGGGTTAAGCTATGTAAGGTGTTCGGCACAGCCTGCCACACCGCATGGGTAAGGGCCACTGTGCAGCCACCACTGCTAGGCTTATTTTTATTCTTCTAGAAGAGGGATTTTGCCTTGAGGGTTTCCCCACGTGAATGAGCAGATCATCCTTGAGGGGCCACTCCAGACCCCGCCTCCTGCAGCACCCAGTGCCCTGTGCTGAGTGAATGATGGAGGACCACATTAGAAATCTTTCTGTCTGCTTCCATGGCTCTCTGTAACATCTGTTTGTGTT
>RJWJ010008518.1:0-53320 GCA_004363605.1 Indri indri
AAAAAGTCTCAGCAAAAAGAGAACTTTCTCAGCCTGATAAAGGGAATCTACAAAAAATAGCTACAGCAAACACCATACTTAATGGAGAAAGACTGAATGCCATTCCCCAACGTTGAAAACAAAGCAAGAATGTCCACCCTTAACTTTCCTGTTCAACATATTGGAAGTCTTAGCTAGTGCATTGCTAATGGGAATGCAAAATGGTACAGCCACTCTGGAAAAAACAGTTTGGATATTTCTTATAGGATGAAACATATATTTACAATTAGCCCAGCAATTAACACTCTTACTTACCACAGAGAAATGAAAACTTACGTTTGCACAAAAATCTGTACACGTTTATAGCAGCTCTATTCATAGTTGTTAAGAAATGGAAACTTCATCCCTGCAAAGTCTGAGCAAAAAAATAATAATAAAAAAAAATAAAACAGGAAACAACTCAAATGCCCTTCAATGAATGAATAAATGGTGATATATCCATACTATTACTCAGTAACAAAACATAGCTAACATACCAATACATTGTAAGAGATATTACCTGAGGGTATAAAGCCAGTCTCAAAAAGTTGCCTGCTGTGATTCCATCTATATTACATACTTGAAAAGATGAACTTCTAGTGATGGATCCATAGTGCCAGGGTTGGAGTGGGGTGTGACTACCAAGGGATAGCATGAAGGAGGTTTTGGGGATGATAGAACTGTGTTGGATCTTGATTGTCGTGGTGGCTGTAAGACATGTCAAAAGTCATGGAACTATATACACAAAACTAACTGTATGTTAATTTAAAAAATAACATGAATGAATGAATCAATCAGTTAGGGCATCAGTCCTCAACCTTTTTGGCACCAGGGGCTGGTTTCATGGAAAACAATTTTTCCATGGACTTGGGCGTGGGGTGAAGTGGATGGTTTTGGGGTGATTCAAGTGCATTACATTTATTGTGCACTTAATTTCTATTATTATTACATTGTAATATATAAGGAAATAATTCTACAACTCACCATAATACAGAATCAGTGGAATCCCTAAGCTTGTTTTCCTACAGCTAGATGGTCCCATCTGGGGATGATGGGAGACAGTGACACCCGAAGTGTGTTGCTTATGTCAACTCCGTAATTTCGTTTTGGTTGCTGTCACTGCAGAAAACCCTGCTTCACAAAGATAGGATATTGGAAATGGAAGCAGGCTTTTCAGTGCTTTTGCAGCAATCTCAGGATATTCTGCCTTCGCTTTAATCCAGAATGTATGAAGATTTGAAGTTGTCTCAAACATACTTTTAAGACCACCACCATTTGTGTTTTTAAGTAGTTGATCCTCTTACAGCACGGACAAAGTTGATTCACCTGGCTTATTAATTAATGGGTCATGGCTGCATTGCTTCACAGTTTGGGGGTCTTTTGTGGTTGAGAAGTAATGCTCAAACCCTTTTGAAAGCTGAGATAGGTGATTATGCACCAGCTGGGAGAAAGAAGGCCCTGGCTCAGTCTCTTTCAAAATCTCTGCTAATGTTAGCAACATGTCAAAAATCCTAATTTTCACTTATCACCCTCATAATTCCAGTTTGGCTTTGAATGCGGTCACTTTATCTGCTGACTTGAACACAGTTGTCATTTTCCCCTGAAGTGACAGATTGAGTTCATTGAGCAGGTTGAATACATCACACGAGTAAGCAAGTTTTGCAACCCATTCTGTGTCACTGAAATGTGCTGGCAGTGGTGACTGTTTTTCTAAAAGAAGTCTCTGGAGCAGCACTCGTAACTCAAAAACTCTGGCTAGTGACCTACCTTTAGAAAGCCATCTCACTTCTGTGTATAAGAGAAGACGTGTGTGCTCTGTGTCCGTCTCCTTGCAGAGCTGTGCGAACAGATGTGAGTTAAGGGCACATACTTTAATGTGATTGATAATTTTAATCACATCCTGCAAAACGTTGTTTAGTTCAGGTGATGTTTTTCAGCTAGCCAACATTTTTCTATGGATGACACAGTGCGCAGACTCACATTCAGAAGCGACCTTCTTGACCCAAGTAGTGAAACGAGAAAGCTTTCTAGTCATGGCAGCATATACCCACACAAAATGACCAATTCAGTTTTCCTGATATATAGTCATTCAGAGACTCGAATAGTTCTGCAGCTGTGGTGTTGGTTGGCAACAAAACTGCACATAACATATCCTCCTGCACATCCTTCTGAAAAATATATCATACAAAAACAAGCATTGTTGTCTTGTTGTCAACATCGGTAGACTCGTCAACTTGGATTGCGTACCACGGTGACTCAATAATCCTCTCTAACAGTTTTGCCTCAGTATCTTCTGCTGTTTCATCAATTGGTCTAGTTACGGTGCTAGTTGAAAGAGGAACACATGCCACATTTTGAACTGCAGCCTCTCCTAAAAGTTCACAGCAAATGTTCTTAGCAGCAGGCAGGATCAACTCTTTACCAATAGTGAAGTCTTCTTAGCTTTAGCAATGCGATTAGCCACTAAGAATGATGTTCTCAGAGCAGACACAGTTGATGAAGTGGTGGCCTGCGATAATTCCTTCTGTTCTTCATGTTCCCTTTTTTCCCTCTTGAAAAACTCCGAAGGCTTGTCTTTTAATGTAGGGTGCTTGGTCTCCGTGTGGCAAAGCAGTTTTGAAGATTTCATGGCTTTGCTAGATAGCCAGTCATCACATATTATACAAGCAGGTTCGGAGAATGTGAATCACCTGTTGCAGTGAACCTGTAATTTAAGTAGGACTCTTGGTATTTTCTTTTAAATGCAGCTTTCATTTTGTTAGCAGTCTTAGGGTCTTCTGCCATCTCATCATTGGGTCTTTTTTTTTTTTTTCTGAGGTGGGTCTTGCTCTTGCTCAGGCCAAACTCCTGAGCTCAAGCAATCCTCCTGTCTCGGCCTCCCAGAGTGCTAGGATTATATGTGTGAGCCACCGCACCTGGCCCATCATTCAGTCTTTACCCCTTTTCAAAGAAGCTTTCTAGCAATGTTTGTTTTTTACTCATTTTTGCTAGGGTTAACTTGTGGGCTTACCAAAACTGTGACTGAGACAAGTGTGCGGTGCAGGAAAGAGGGGCGGACAGAAGTGGTAAATAAAATAATGTGCGGGCCATGCATGGACTAAAATAAGTGTTGGATTTGACTTAAAGCCTGCCACCAGATGCAGCTGTACAACTGAAGTACAACAACTCCCAGGCCACTATAAAGCCTGCTACCAGATGTAGCTTAATTGTCACTTGCCACTCACTGTTAGGGTTTTGATATGAGGCTACAAGTAACTGATTGATTATGTTCTCTGTGCAAACACCTCTCTGCTAATGATAATCTATTGCAGTCACTCCCCAGTGCTAGCATCACTGGGTCAGTCCCACCTCAGATCATCAGGCATTAGATTCTTACAAGGAACATGCAAACTAGATCCCTCGCATGCACAGTTTACAGTAGGGTTCACGCTTCTGTGAGAATCTAATGCTGCCGCTGATCTGACAGGAGGCGGAGCTCAGGCGGTGATGTGAGTGATGGGGAGCGGCTGTAAATACAGATGAAGCTTCGCTCACTTGCTTACTGCTCATCTCCTGCTATGTGGCCCGGTTCCTAACAGGCCATGGCCTGGGGGTTGGGGACCACAGAGTTAGGGTACTTTTGACCCAACATTACCACTTCTAGTAGTTTTTTCCTATAGGTGAATTAGTGTATAGGTGAAATGATGGTTGTATAAGGGTATTGACTGTAGCACAAAAGATCAGAAACTGTCTAAATGTCTGTCAATGAATTGGTCAAATCCTAAATGAAATATTTAGACCTCAAAAAGAAGATGAATAACCATTAGTATAGTGTGCTCTATGTGTATAAGATATATGCAAGTCCTTGTAAATGCAGAGACTGTATTTGGAAGGATACTTAAAAAATGGATAATAGGGGATTTGAGAGGGGAATGAACTGGGTATATGGAAGATAGGAGGGAGACTTGCTTTCCACTGTATATCCTTTTGTACCTTTTGTATTTTGTTCTGCATACATGTCTACTCTAAAAAATAATTTTTAAAAATATGTATAGAATGATAGAGAAACAGATTGTTAAGGAAATTTGGGCAAGGGGCAGCAAGATGAAACCCCAGAGGTAAGTGGATATTCCAAGTACAACTCATAAGGTCCCATTTAACTCCTCGTGGTACACTACAGATTTGATACTGAGTATCTAGTGGCCAGAGCAAAGAGGGAAAACATTGTATAGCTGGTGGTGATCTGTAGTTGAAAGATGAACCTGTTCTGGAAGTTTCAGCATGTCAGGGTGGTAGCACATTTGTATGGGACTGGGATCTTTTGGTGGAGGGTGAGGCCCTCAGGAGATAATCCCACAAAATGTCTAACTCATATTAATGTTAGGTTTTAGAGAAGCAGCAGGTAAATTAAATATCATACTTCCACATGGAAGTGAACTCAAGTTTCTACAGGGGAAATGGTAGCATAGTGGTTTAGTTTGAACTTTATTTTTAGTCTATGGATAGGTTGTCTCCTACTATTTTCCTGGTAATTGTTAATTTATTCTCAAAAGTATAAATCGTTTATCTCCAACACCTTTTAACAATATAAACTGAAATTTTAGGGCATAGTGCTTCCTAAGGTTTGCTTATTTTTCCCAGTGTGGAAGTGATAATTTTCCCCATTAGTTTGAGAGGGTGGTGTTCAGAGCACACTTTCTTCAGTGCAAACACTGTGGCTCTTGTGTTCGGTTTTCACTGGTGTGGCTCCCAGGGAGAAGTAGGAATTCAGGAACAGAAAGCATGTGTTTATTATTATATTTCATAGCTCCTCACTGGGCCCTCACAGTGCTGGGGTGAACACTGGGTGGGGATGGGGAAGACTCTGGCTTTGGGATCGGAAAGCCTGAGTCTCCATTTTGGGTCTGTCATTTACAGTCATTTGTCTGGATATGGGCCTGTTATAATACTTTGCCTCTCTGAACTTTGGTCTCCTCCTCTGGAAAGGCCGTGCTCACCTGGCTTTTGCTTGTGAAGGTGAAATACAGAAAAGTGGGGGGCACTCCTGGAGCAGTGGGATCAGTCACAGTCAGTGGCTTCTCTCATTCTGTTCTCCCTTCATGGCTGTACCTTCACTCTTGTGCACAGAAAAAAAACAAACTGGCAAAAATACCCCCCAAAATAACTTGGCTACACTAATATTTAGTGTGGTTTGGAAATTGCAGTTGGTGGGATAAGTTTTGATGCCATCCGAAGTAGCTTAAAAATGGCCTTTTTAAATTATAAAAATAATTTATGAAAAAATACTTGTAAATATCCAAATAACAGATGAAGACAGAGTAAAACAGGAAAATCCTCTTCACCCTGAGACTCCACAGCCCCCTTCATGGAGGAGTCTTTGATAGTTTGGTGTCTATGCTACCAGTCTGTCCATCCTCCCAGGCCTTTCTCTGAGACGAATTATATATATGCAAATTTTATCCACACCAATACATTTGCATGAAATAATCATAGACCATGTGAGCTCTGCAACTTGTTTCTGGTATATACACAGCACCAGGAAGCTTGCTGCACAGAGACTTGAAGACGCAGTAACCCGTGATTGAAAGGAGGGGGCTGTCTGTGTTCTGAATTTAGTTTCTGGCTGATCTTGGACTTGGAGATAGCGCCTGCACACTGTTGGCCTGTTGTTTACACCGGACTAGACGGTGCGGTTTCATGGAAGGAGTGGAATTGGTGCTGCTTCCTAGGAAGACCAGGAGAGGTGATCCTTGGGAACTTTCAAATGCTTTTGCCCTCCCCTGAACGATTTAATGCATTGACATGAAAAAAGTGCCAGCCAGGGAAAACCCCTCTTTCCCATTGATCTAATTCCCAGTGGGAGATTATGAGATTTTAAACTCTTTTATCATTTCTTAAACACAGCTGAGCAGCAGGGGACACCCTCTGCAGGGCCTCAGTGTATCTTGAGTGTGCAGCCGCCAATGCACAGTGTGGGGTCTGGTGCACAGTAGGCACTCCAGAGGATTCTGAGAAACCTCAGATTTGAGGGGAGCAATACTATTTGTAAACCTTATCTTCAAGTTGCTTGTCTAAGATGAACTCAGAATGTTACTGGGCCTTTGGGAGATTAAAAAAACTCTCGTCACTGTGGGAGCACTTTAGGTGGAGTTATCCCTTTGGCACTGGAGACTACAGGGCACTCTGAATTAATAGGCATGTTATGCATTTGTTCCTTGGCCTTAGCCTGTGTCTGATAGTTAATGTATCCTTAGAGACGTGAAGGGAACGCTGTTTTGGGAAATTGAAACCTTAGTTCAGAGGCAGTGCATCAGGATAGTTGACAGTAAGAGGCTCTGGAGTCAGAATGCCTGGGTTTAAGTCCCTGGGAAGTTACTCAGAGCCTCAGTTGCTGTATGGGGAAAGAAGGGGTGGGGTGGCATGGAGTGATGATGCTAATAGTATTTGTAGGAGTTTACTGTGACTGCTGTAACAAATCACCACACACTCAGTGGCTTAAAACAACAGAAACTTAAGTCTTCTACAGTTTTGGAGGTCAGAAGTGTTAAATGAGTTTTCCAGGCTAAAATTAAGGTATTGGCGGCCTGGATCTTTCTAGAGGCTCCAGGAAAGAATATGTTCTTTTTTTGTTTGTTTGTTTTTGAGTCCCACTATTGCCCTGGGTAGAGTGCAGTGGCATCATTGTAGCTCACTGCAGCCTCAAACTCCTGCCTCAGCCTCCTGAGTAGTTGGGACTACCATGACACCTGGCTAATTTTTCTATTTTTAGTAGAGACGGGGTCTTGTTCTTGCTCAGGCTGGTGTCGAACTCCTGCCTCAAGCAATCCTCCCGCCTCGGCCTTCCAGAGTGCTAGGATTACAGGTGTGAGCCACCTCGCCCGGCCAAGAATCTGTTCTTTCTCTTCCAGTTTCTAGAGGTTGCTGGTATTCCTTGGCTTGTGACTGTGTCACTCCAGTCTCTGTTTCCATTGACTCATTGCTTTCCCCTTCTGTAGTCAAATCCCCCTCTGCCTCTGTCTTATGAGGACATTTGTGCTTATTTTAAGCCACCCAAATAATCCATGATAATCTCCCCATCTCAAGGTCCATAACCTTAATCACATCTGTGAAGTCCCTTTCGCCACATGAGGTAACATGCACAGGTTGTGAGGATTAAGAAATGGACTTATTTGGGTAGATATTTAGCCTACTATAGTCCCTACCTTGGGGGGTTGTCAGGATTGAATGAGATAACGTAGGTCAGACTCTTAGCCAAGTGAGGGGTATAGGGCAAGCACTTGGTAAGTGGTAGTGGCTATAGAATTCCAGAGACTCAAAATAGAATTTAAGTTGTTGACATTCGTCATTGTTCTGGTTGGATTTCTCATTCCTTGTTAGTAATTGAGGAGTTCAATTGAGTGGGTGTCCTTTTGCCTACAGGACTCTACTCAACAACAAAGCCACAGCTGAGGCTGTGAATTTTAAGTAATATTTGGTCAAAGTGGGAAAAAGAATTTTATTTAGTGTTTAAATCACATTTGAGTGCCTTCTAAGAGCTGGCTTTTTTTTTTTTTTGGCAAATAAAGGATGAATATAACCCAGCCTCTGGAGTTTGCCTTCGGCTTAGTGGCCCAGCTAAAACCCGGACAGCATTGTAGCAGAGCTGGGGACCCTGGGGAGGGGCAACTCAGACTCCAGATGTGAAACCACTCACTGGAGGTCACCTGTGAGCTCAGTTTTGGAAGGATGAGTAGAAGGTTTAAGGTTTTTGGTTTTTCTTGGTGGGGGAGGTATAAAGGAAGGGAGAGGAAACATAGCAGAGGGAACAGCCTTGGTAACCAGAGAGAATGAGGAGGGGGTTGATTATAGCTGAGCAGGGAGAAGGAGGGAAGGGAGGCATGACTTTGGGAGGTAGGACCCTCCAGGTCAAACTGGTGGAGGTTTTCCTAAGAAGTAAGTTTAGTTGTTTATTTGTTTATCTGGTTTTGGGTTTTTTTGTTTTGTTTTACTGTTTAATATTTTTAGCTATAAAAATTAATAGTTATAGGAAATTTGGAAATTTAATGGAAGAATGCAATGAAAATGAGTATTACCCATAATCCTGTCACCCAGGGATGAGCACTGCTAACATTCTCGCTATATTCTTTTATTCTCTTCTGTATATGTTAAATCATGTCACTGTTCTGCTTAAAATCATCTAATGGTTTCTTATCACATGTGGGCTAAATGCATATTCCTTGCCATGACCTTACAAGGACCCGCTGGTCTGACTCCTGCCCAGCTGTCTCCATCCCCTGCTGCCCCCGCTTCATTCTGGCATTACTGACTAGCTCGCTATCTTTTGGCTACCCCAAGCTTACCACTATCCCAGGCCTTTGCATTTGCCCTTTTTTCTGCCTGGATAGCTGGCCATGATTCATCACGTGCTGACTCCTTGTCTCACTGGGTCTCAGCTCAGATGCTCCCTCCTGGATGGTATCTTCTTAGGAGGTTTTCTCTGACCACTCAGTGTAAAGCAGCCACTTGCTGTCACTCTGTTGCATGACTCCAGGGTATTTTCTCCATCTTAAATTCTTGCCCATGTGTTTGCTGCTTTATTGCTGGCCTCCCAACGCCTCCTAGAATAGAAATGCAAAAGAGCAACTACCAGACCGTGTTTGCTTGTCGATCGCTTTATTTTCAGGGCTTAGGACAGTACCTAGCATGACTGGATGGTTAATTTGCAAGTTTACCAGATTTGTAAATACATGAAGGAATTTCACAGTTTTAAAACATGCCATTTATAAACTGTTTTCTTCTTCTTTCTGTGACAACATATGCATTTTCCCATGTCCTTAAATATTCTTCTGTGATTTCATTTTTACTAAATGATGGTTTTTTGTGTAGCTGTATCATGATTTACTTAATCAGTCTCCTAGTTTGGGCACTGAAGTTGTTCTGTTAATGTCCATTCGATCTCTGTGAACTCCAGTGCCCTGTAGCAAGGTCAGTTTTGCCAGCCTGTGTGCTAGGATGCTGCAGCGAACAAATGAATCAGAATTGCCTCCTTGACCAAATAAGCAAATAAACCCGATATGCTGATGGGTATACAAGAAGCCTAGGAATGAGCTCTGCGTTTTTTTTTGAGACAGAGCGCCATGGCATCAGCCTAGCTGACAGCAACCTCCAACTCCTGGGCTCAAGCAATTCTCCTGTAGCTAGTACTACAGACATGCACCACCACACCCGGCTAATTTTTCTATTTTTAGTAGAGACGGGATCTCACTCTTGCTCAGGCTGGACTCGAACTCCTGACCTCAGGAGGTGATCCTCCTGCCTCGGCCTCCCAGAGTGCTAGGATTACAGGTGTGAGCCACCGCACCTGGCTGAGCTCTGGTTAAAGCAAAAAACTTCAGGGGGAAAATTCTTTACACGTGGATTAAGATAGTTGAGAAATCTAATGCCAGATTGAGATGGAGAAGGGTATTTGTTAACTTCTGATCGTTGCTTTAAGTTTCAAAATTTAGTAAAAGTCAACCTATCATCACATGGTGTAATGTATAGTAAAAACTTTATAAATAGTGGTCAATTCTAAAATATGAGATAGAAACTATTGTTAAAGTAACTTGCAGGTTACAACCTGCCAGAAGAGATAGCAGTGTGTTTTGGTAAGCATATCTCAGTGCATGTTCACACACTTAAAGCGTCTGTCTACCATATTTAACTTTAGTGAGTCTGTGACCCTAGGAACTTTAGTGAGTCTGTTAGCCTGATTTGGCTAACTACTAAAATTTGTGTATGGCACCAGGTGTTAGGCTGGGGGCCCAGGTGTTGGTAGGTGGTGCGAAGGGCCTGAGAACCTGCTCCATTCACTGAGAACCGAGCCCTGCAGTGTTTAGCCCTCTTCCAGCTGCAGGCATTGTTTCCAGAAAGCCATTATTAACCCCTTAGGCTGGGGCTTCCCTGAACTTCAGAGGTTTCTGTGTCATAGCATCCAGCACCAGGATAGTATAGTCATTGTCTGCCTGCTAGTCCATGAGTGACTCAAGGGCAGGGACCTTGCTCATCTTTATTCCTAGGGCTAAGCACTGTGTTTGCTGGATGGACGGAGGAAGGACAAACAGCTTCATGTGATGACACATTGATTCCACAAATGCTTGAGTGATTCCTCTGTGCCTTGTGCTTTGCTAGGTCTTTACCCACACTCAGAGGTTTACAGCCTAGAGAGGGAGATAAATATTAATCAAATAGTCATAATTACAGGTTGTGGTAACAGCTGAAAGAAAACAGCACCTGGTGTTGGAGAGAATGACAGAAGCCGTGCTATAGGTGAGATGGGCAAGGGTCTCTGTGTGGGTGGGTATTTATGATGAGATCTAAAGAATTTATTTAAACCTATAGAAGGGTTCAAAGAATAATCTAATGAACATGCGCATATACTCCACTTAGATGGAACAGTTGTCGACATTTTGCCGTATTCACTTTATTGTGCCCTATTTTTAAAAAATTGAGCCATTTGAAAGTAAGTTGCAGACATCATCACATTTTACTCTTAAATTCTTCAGCATCCAGCTCTTAAGTGTAAAGACATTCCCTCATAGCCATGAAACTGTTACCACACCCAAAAGAATTATCAGTAATTCCACAGTAGCATCTGATACCCAGAGCATGTTCTAATTTCCTCATTTGTAGCAAACTGTTCCTTTTGAACTAGGATCCAATCAGATTCATGTATTGTCCTTGTTATATGTTCCTTTATTCTCTTGATATAAAGCAGTTCTTCCTTTTTCTTTTCTTTTTTTAAAATTTTTTTGGAGTATTTTAATTTTGAAATTATCCTTAGACCTAAAATATCCTCAGTCCTTGAAAGTGTTTCCATATATGTGTGAAAGTGTATGTTATATTTACCAGATAGTGATATAAATTAGTATCTGTGATGAAGGCATCTAATTGTATAAATGTATTTGGGTATCTTTTTCTTTAAAATTCTTGTTCTAAATGTAGATTTTGTATAAATTTAGTAATTTTTAAATATCATGTTTAATATGTATGAACTTTACTACATAGTGCATTAAAATAAAAAACTGATACTTATTGAGGACTATGTAACAGGTAGGTCACATAATTTAATTATAGCCACTTTATATAATTCCAGGCTCAAGTATTTTGTTATTTCTTTAAAATCTCAAGCCAAGAAGAGAAAGACCCAGGATTTAATCTATAGTCACATTTTTTTACTCTATTGTATTAACTCTATAGTTTTAATTTTGTTAGCAAATATAAAGTATAATTTAGTGATTGATTTACAGAAAATATTGATGTTACACACTAACATATCCCTACTTGCTGAAATGTTATTTGGGCCTCTAACACAAGTCAGCAACACTGATTTGGTGGAAATACATGCCTGTTGCAGATTGAGTAAACAATGGCTTTAAAAAAAAAACACTAAAAAGCAACCTTTTAAGAGCTGAACTTGCAAACCTTAGTTCTTCCTTTTTCTTATGACATTTACCTTTTTAAAAAAATTTTAAGTGACCATGGAGTCAAAGATTTATTTGATGCCTTGAGCAGATCAGTAAGATGGTAAAACTGATTCTAAGAGCATTTAAGGAACTAGGGGTGTGTGTGTGTGCATAGACACCAAAAAGAATTAGAGTAAAGATTGCTAGGTTAGATTTCAACAAACTGGTGGTGACAATAAAACAATCTTTGGGGTTATCTTTTCTATTGGACATGAATTTACAAGTTAATATGGGCTTTCATTGAGTAATAAATAGCATAGTATGGTTTCCTAGAGAATTACATAATCTTTAGGCAGACATGTTAAAAATGTTCAGGTATGAATTGAAAGGACACTCCCCACTCCTGCTTCTGCCTTATTTCCAAATTGCAGGTAATTTTTCTTAACGAGGCCTTGCCTAATCCTTCCAGCCAGAATCAACCTCTCCCCCTTTTATTCTACCGTTACCTTTTAAAAACAGCTTAACCAAGGTGTAATTAATATACCATAAAATGCACTCATTGTGTTTAGTGATTTTAATAAATTTATACAGTTCTACAACTATCATTGCAATCTAGTTTTAAAATATTTTCATCACCCAAAGTTTTAGAATATTTCTCATCACCTGAAAAATTTCCCTCATGCCCATTTGCAGTTGATCCTCACTCCCACCTCCAGGAAAACATGAATTTGCTTTCTTTCTAGAGATTTGCCTTTTTCAGAAATTTCACATTAATGGAATCATGTAAATTATCTTTTGTGTGGCATCTTTCACTTAGAGTAACATTTTTGAGGTTCATCCATGTAGTAGCATATATCAGTAGTTTGTTTCTTTGCATTGCTGTGTGTGTCGTTTGTTCATTCCTTAGTTGGTGGAATTTGGATTGTTGTCAGTTTTCTGGTCATTATGAATAATGCTGCTATGAATATTTACATGCAAGTCTTTTTGTGGACAGATTTCTCTTGGGTGGGCTCCTAGGTATGTGGTAGGTGCATGTTGGATTATGTAAGCAACTGCCAAATTCTTTTCCAAAACGGCTGCACCATTTTATGTTCCTACTAAGGATTTATGAGAATTCTAGTGTCTTCACATCCTTTCTACCACTTGTGCTTGTCTTTTTTATTTTATCCTGGTGGGTGTCAGGCTTCTGAGCGAAGAAGTTTCTGCTGGCAGTTTGGTAATTCTAAATTCCAGAAAAGCAGCTGGAGGGAAGCCTCCTACTCATAGCTCAGGGGATTTGTGTGAGGCTCCATCGTGGAAGGAGAGCCTTGTTTTGCCTCAGACTGAGTTTTTGTTCAGCCCTAGGAGGTTGGACCCATGGGCTGACCAGAAATAATTCCAACCGTACACAGACTTTAAAGACTTTTTTTTTTTAATTGGGGTATAATTTACAAACAGTGGAATGCTCTGATCTGAAGGGTACTATTCAGTGAGCTTAAATGAATGCATATCAAGATACCATTTTTGTAACCCGCCAAAGATGTCTTATGCCCCGCCCCTTCCCAGTCAATCCCGCCCAGAAGCAACCACTAGTCAGATTTCTATCAGTATGTATTTCTTGTGTGTTCCCTGATGTTTTAAACTAATCTTACTGTAAAAAATATATGGACCACAGTAGAGCATAAAAAAAAGTAAAAATTGTCATGACCCCATTACCCAGAGGTTACATTGTTAATATTTTTGTATAATTACCTTTGGTAACATATTTCTCAGTTTTTTTGGTACTCTTACAACAGAGAACTTAACATTTTCCAGCGCATTATCTGTGGGCTGTGGCTGCAGCGTGTCTTGCTTCGTGCTGAGCAGTGAGACTGGCCCGGGGACGCCCCGGAGCTCAGTTTCCCCTGGAGAGAGCGTGAGGCTGGCCCAGAGCACCAGCACGCAGGTGGGGCCGGGGATCCAGATCCGCACGCTCTTCCCGTCGCCCCGCGGGAGGGTCCCGGCCAGCCAGGCCTGACGCGCCGCGACCGAGAGCGCGGATCGGCGGCGCTGCATCTGCGCGCTACTGCGTGGCCTGCCGCCCCGCCCGCCGCCCGGGTCTGCTGTGCGCGTCCGCCCCGCGGTCCGCCGGGGTGGGAGGGAGGGAGGCCGGCCCTCCGCTCGCTGGGGCATGGAGCCGCCGGCCGCGCGCCTCTGAGGCCCCGGGTTCATGGTGAGTTGGGCCATGGGGTGTGGGGGGCGGGCCGGCGCCTCTGCCGTGCGCCCCGGCCTGCCCCGTCTGGGGGCCTGCCCAGCCTGGAGGCTGGCCCTGGGGACCCGCGCGGGTGCGTGTGTGCGAACATCACACGAATCTGTCTTCTCGAGCTGAAAATGAAGCTCGCTTAGGGACGCCGGTAATGCGCTTTTCTCCTCTCTGGCTTTCTTTGTGTCTGTGTTTCCACTTAATCTTCTTGTAGGGTTCACATTTAATGAGTACGGTGAGAGACTGTAAGAGCATGTCCTTGGAGACCTGGCTCTGAAAACAGGATGCAGTTGCATTTTGGGTGATAAGAATGAGGACTGTTTTCAGAGCCAGGTCAGTCCAGGCCAGGCAGCCCCCTCTGAGCCAGAATGGCATTGCCTGTGATCTCAGGAAGGCTTTGTGTGAGGAGACTGCACCCTGTGTCCTCCAGGGCTGAATGAGGTTCTCAGATTGCCACAGCAACCAGGCATGTTAAAATCCAGTTCAGGTTTAATTTCATTCATCAGTGTGCACGTTAACTTTTGTGTTCTTGATGCTTTGTAAGGAATATCACGATTAGAAAAGGTCTCCTCAGAGTTGCTTCTCCAAATGCCAACATTCCCAGTAACTTACAGAATGCTTTCTGGGAGAATCCTGCATGTAGTTAGATAAAAGAATCCAGGTAGGAGGAGCCCCTCAGGTGTTATCGGGGGCTTTACTTACTGTGTGGTTAAGCCTCAGTGATCACCAGGAACTGTCTCATGAAAGGCAGAGCATTTGTAAGACTTGTATGGGCCACTTTTTCCTGCTCAAAATAGCAAAGCAGAACAACTCCCAGATTCTAAAACAATGCCCTGCTCTCCCAATCAATTGCTGTTACAAATGGCAAAGTGTGAAACCAGCTTAAGTGTTCCAGGCACTTCAGTCTCATTTAGTCTTTTCCACACTCAATTAAGTACCCTTTTTAGAGTGAAATATTTTGTAAAGTAATTTCATAATAGTATGCTGACAGTCACACTCCCTGTCATTTTCTGGGCACCTGCTGTGTCTATGCATCTTATGATTATCAGTTCCCATTTAATCTTCACATTTAGCAGATGAGGAAGGCTTCAGGGGTGGAGTAGGTGCTTACGGTCGTATTGCTGGGGGTAATGGTTTAGACCCAGGCCTGATGTTGTCCCCAAGGGTCTCCCCCTTGCAGACTGCCTGGGTCCTCAGCCTGTGCAGATATGGTGGCTGTGTTGTCACTGATAGTAGCTTAAGTGAATCTTTTAATAACTACTACTCTAGATCTGCAGTTCCCAACCCTTGGGCCATGGACCAGTGCCGGTCTGTGGCCTGTTAGGAACCCGGGTGCAAGTGAGCAAGCAAAGCTTCATCTGTAATTAGAGCCGCTCCCTATTGCTTGTATCACTGCCTGAGCTCCGCCTCTTGTCAGATCAGCGGCGGCATTAGATTCTCATAAGAGCTTGAAACCTGTAAACCGTGCATTCAAGAGATCTAGGTTGCACGTTCCTTATGAGAATCTGATGCCTAATGATCTGAGGTGGAGCTGAGGTGTTGATGTGAGTGCTGGGGAGCAGCTGCAAATACAGATTATTGTTAGCAGAGAGGTTTGACTGCACAATAAATGTAATGCATGTGAATCATCCCGAAACTATCCACAACCCCCACCCAGTCCGTGCAAAAATTGTATTCCATGAAACTGGTCCCTGGTACCAAAAAGTCTGGGGACTGCTGCTCTAAATGGCCTGCCTGTGTTGGTGGTAGCTTTATTCCAGACTTACCTCCTAAACCTACAGGTTATTTTAATAGGTGAATCTCGATACTATAGACAGTCGAGTTGGAGACTTGAGCATAGGTTTTGACTGATGACCCATTCTCCTCCTAGCTAAAATAGATTTCCCAGGAAGCCAGGGGCCACCTTCCAGAAAGTAAGGGGGCTTCTCCTGGCCAGGTTATTGGCATCATTGGCTCTCTTTTGTAGTGTTCTTCCAGTTCTGTAAGTGGCATTGACGACCTCTCTTGTCTTTCTACCAGTAATACTTCCTTTTCATTGTTTGAGAGTCATGATTTTTTTTTTCCCCCCTCTTAAAACAAATGTCTGTAGAGGCAGAGGCAGGCTAGTTTTTTGTCTCTCTCTCTCTTTTTTTTTTTTTTTTTTTTTTTTGAGATTGGTTCTTGCTCTTTTGCCCCTGGCTAGAGTGCAGTGGCATCAGCCTAGCTCACTACAACCTCAGACTCCTAGGCTCAAGCAATCCTCCTGCCTAAGCTTCGAGAGTAGCTGTGGCTACAGACACATGCCACCACGCCTGGCTAATTTTTTCTATTTTTTGGTAGAGATCGAGTCTCGCTCTTGCTCAGGCTGGTCTTGAACTCCTGACGGCAAGCAATCCTCCCACCTCAGCCTCCCAGAGTGCTAGGATTTCAGGCATGAGCCACTGCACCCGGCCTTTTTTCTCTTTTTTAACTGACAAATTTTAAGTCTGATGCAGGAGTCTAGTACCCTTCTCCTTGGCTTAAGCACTATGCACATCATACACGTAGCATGGACCCTGCCATTGGATGCATCTGCTGGGCTTCTGCTCCTCACACTTTCTGCTTTCTGGCTCTGCACCAA
The DNA here is from genome assembly GCA_004363605.1 of Indri indri. Classification (NCBI taxonomy): domain Eukaryota; kingdom Metazoa; phylum Chordata; class Mammalia; order Primates; family Indriidae; genus Indri; species Indri indri. The sequence continues at coordinate 16,241 of RJWJ010008518.1, forward strand.
GTTTGGCTCATACTCCCTCTCTTGGGGCTTGTCCCACCAGCTCTAGGGAGCTTGTCGTTGAGACCCATCAAGTCTGGAGCAGAACACCTTTGACTCAGCATCATTCCCTGTTGTCCATGCTAACCCATCAGTAAGCCTGCTCTTGGGCATCTCTTGGTCACTGGTTGTGCTATTAGAATGCCTCTCCCTCATGGCCCTTAGCCAGATCTTACCTGTCCTTGCCCACTCAAATAGCCTCCTTTGTGAGATGATTCCCCCTGGCCATAGGCATCTTGCTTTCTGGCCTTCTGCAGCATGTGTGTGTGTATACCACTACCCCCCACCCCCAGCCCCCACATTTCTTAAGGTCTCACCTGTGTGCAATCCTCTTCCTGCATCTTACTGCCCCTACTGAATGAGCCCTGGTAGGTTGGGGACTAAGGGTCTCCTAAAGTGCCAGGCCTGTGTGGTCCCCTTCCCTGTTACCCCTGTTTGCTAAGTCCGTTTTGCTCATGGGCCCCTGCGTGTAGCTGAGGCCCTGCTCAGGTACCCTGGCTGCCTACTTTTTTCCCCTGAACTTTTGCTGGGTAGGTGCAGCATGTTCTCTTTGCCGCTGCCTCATTGGTATGTCTTGTCTTCCCCAGCATGATTCCTTATAAACTGCTCAGGGCAAGGAATTCGAAATGGTGTGCTTCTAAGTTACCAGCTTGCACATTTCTTGGAAATGACCTTCTGGTTAGACAGTTTAAGTTGAGACTGCACAGATATGACTAGGTGTAGAACTGACACAAACTGCCTTTGCTATGGGTGCTCCGTGTTATTTTTTCATTTTTTTCAAAAAGTGCTGTCACAGCCGGGCATGGTGACTCACATCTGTGATCCTAGCACTCTGGGAGGCCAAGGCGGGAGGATTGCTTGAGTTCAGGAGTTCGAGACCAGCCTGAACAAGAGTGAGACCCCGTCTCTACTAAAAAAAATAGAAAGAAATTAGCCAAACAACTAAAAATAGAAAAAATTAGCCGGGCATGGCGGCGTGTGCCCATAGTCCCAGCTACTCGGCAGGCTGAGGCAAGAGGATTGCTTGAGCCCAGGAGTTTGAGGTTGCTGTGAGCTAGGCTGACGCCACAGCACTCTAGCCCCGGGTGACAGAGCAAGACTCTGTCTTAGATAGATAGATAGATAGATAGATAGATAGATAGATAGATAAATAAATAAAAAAGTGCTGTCACTACTGATTAAACTGATTTGCTACTAGAACATTGAAGAACCTGGTTCTAAATTCTCACTAGGGTTGTCCAGGCTGGGCTCAGCAGCAGTCACTTGAATGGGAGATTTGTTTTACCTGTTAGCCTGCGGGGCTTTTGATGAGCACAGCAAGATAGGCATTGTTACTTGGTTTAAACTAAGAGACTTTAAAACTCGGCCCCATGCAGAGATAGAACTTTGGGAGGATATGTTGGGCTCAGGTGGGAACACAAAAGGGGCTCAGCATTCAGGTGGGCAGCAGCCATTTTACTTGTATGGTCTCTTTTAACCACCACAGTGGTCTTCAAAGTTGCTGCTTAAGCTGAGGAGACAAGGTGACTCGCTTAAGGTCAAAGCCAGGACTTGCAACTCAGTTTTTTGCTCCCAAAGCCTTGGCTCTTGCCATATCACGTGCTGCCCCTAATGTTGATAATTCACAACTCAGTGTTCTTTGTCCAGGGGCTTTTTATCCCCTCCCAAGATCCTTAGAGTGAATAGTCTTTCTTGCTTCTAAAGTTGATTTGTCTGTCTTGGATCGTGAACTAATGTTGATACCTCTGGGTAGCCATGGGAGAGCTAGGTTTGGCATAGGACCTGTAACCATTTCCAATGCCGTTCCTATTCTGAAATGTCGTTTAGGGTTTTGAAAAGGCTTTGCCTGGGATTTCAAGTATGGGCAGGCCAGGCTTCTGTTATTTTATTATTTTAATCATGCATTGCTCCATGTGATTCAAACATAAGTATTTGACCCAGCATCTTCAGTGATCTGTGCACTGAATGCAGTATTACAGGTTTCTGTCATGGTTGAAAGCTCTATGTAGACTGAATGTGAATGATGAAATTACTTCCGATTCATGTCTTCAAGTGGCTTGCCTGAATTCTGTGGTGAGAAATGTGGCTGCAGAACCACAGTGCTTGGCTTCTGATCCAGCTTCTCCACCCACCTGCTGAGCTGAGCTGAGCAAGTCATTGACATTTTGGGGCCTTCACGTTCCTCTCTGTGACTTGGGAGTGGGGGCAGCTCCTCCCACAGAGGGCTGGTGTGAAGGTTAAACTGAGCTAACTCAGTGTGTGTAGAGCCCTTGAAAAGCGCTGCCACTGCTTGGTGGTGGTGGTGGTGGTGGTGGTAATAGTAAAAAGCTCTGCCCGAAGAGATCTGATGTTTTTGTTCATGACTCAAGGCATTTGCTTCCTTTTACTCCTACTTTTTATATCTGTGCTGTTTGCAGACTTGGCTGGACTCCTTGGTTATTATTTGGCACCAGAGCATTTTTTCTGCTATATATAGTTGTTTCAGGTCTAAGGGAGAAAGAAAGGTAATGGCGTATACCAATAAGGACTACCGTTACTGAACACTCCCTCTGCGCCAGAGGCCTTCACATCTCCCCATTCCTTACAGCAGCCCTCTCTGATTGGTACTGTTTGCCATTTTGCAGGTGTGGAAATGAGGCTCAGGGATGTGCAGGGAGTACTTTGCCTAAGGTCACAGCAAGTGGCTGGTGGATCTGAATTTGCTCTCAGTCCTGTCTAGCTACAGAGGCCACACCTAACCCATGTAGGACTCAGCCATTTCCCTGTAAAACTATATACCTATTTGCTTGAGTACATTCATAAAAGAGGTTGTGCCTGCTCAGAGTGACAGAGTGGAAGAAGTCCTGCAGGCCCAGCGCCTCGCTTTGGGGGCAAGTCATTTCACTTTGAACCTCAGTTATCCCGTCTGTAAAGTGGGATGACACTTGCCAATTAGATTGCTGTGAAGATAAAGTGAGACAACATGTGTAGAGCACACAAAAGCAAATGGAAAATGAGCATTCAAATTCTGGGACATTTAAGTTTTGGGCCCAACCTCTTTGGTCTTGGCATACAATTCACTAGACCAGGTGTAGCACCTAGTGGGGTATACATTACTAGTTCTTATTAAAATGCAATGTGCATCAAAATCTTTCTCAACATAGTTTTTGGTAGATTTCCTATAAAATTGAAGATTTTGACATTCAGGTGTTAGACTTGAAGCTTCATGATGGCTAGTGCCAAGTTAAGTCACGGCTATGTACCCGGCATGGTGTAGCCACTCAGATGTTTGAATCCATGAAGGAGTGGATCCATTTTCTTAGTTTTTGGTAAGTGGAAGTAATTTTAAGTCAGAGTAAACAGTGTTAAGATATCTAACCTTGTCCATCCAGATATACAGAAACTGCCCCACCCACCTGTTGCTTGTTGCTGCGCTCCCTTCTCATACCCTACGTGTTTTGAGGAAAATCATTTTTCTTTCTACTTTTTAGAGGACTTTTTGGCTGAGAGAGTAATTATTTGCAAAATAATTTTACCAGTAATATGCTTCTTGACAGCTAGTGTCAATAAAATGCATTTAACAATTAATCACCAACTCATGACAATGCTCTTGTTATCTGGAATGGTTATTGAAATCTTAGGTTAACTCCACATTTGTTTGTCCTGTCTTCCCAACTAGATTATCCTCCCTTAAGGGATGGTCCTGAGAACCTCATCTATAGTAGGCAATGAGAAAATTTTGGTTTTTGATTTTGCGGGGAGCTAAGGGTACCCGCTTCCCCACATTATTTAATAAGTACCAACTTGCTTGGCTCTCCTGAACTCTTCTGGGTGGGTGTTTGGAATGTTTGTCACCAGGTGTGACTAAGCTTTTGTGGTTGCAATCCATGGAACGAATTGGTAACCCAATGTTATGGAGGCTGCTCTTAGATTTCTAGGGCATGACAAAATTATTTGTGTAACAATTTGCAATGATGGCTTCCCAGTGGTCTTTATAATAATCAGTTAAAATTTATAGTGTCCAGAAGACAGAAAACATGCCTCTTATACAGGAGGTAGGAGACCTGAGACAATGTTTGTGGGCCCTTATAGAGGGGTTGCTTTGATGATGAGATCTTTTGTAACTTCCCCACCTACAGGGGAAGTGCCCAGTCATAAAGCAGTGGCTTCAACTTCAGAGCTATGGAAACCCTTTAGTCAGAGTTTTTTCTTTCTGAATAGCAGGAAAGATTGACTTAAAGGACCTTCATTACCAAAAAACTTTGTTGCTTTCAGAAAGACAATTCATAATATCATAATTAGCTGGGCTCAAAATCATCCCTGGTTTCCTTGTCCTAGGAATATGAAGACAAAACTGGAAGACCTAGCAAGCCACCCTCTCCAAAGCAGAATGTGAGGAAGAATCTTGATTTTGAGCCACTTTCCACCACCGCGCTCATCCTTGAAGACAGACCAGCGTGAGTCTTAAGAAGAATCTCTATAAGAGTTTGTTTTAGAACTTGCTTTTCATTAGAAAAGAGCTAGGGTCACAGGAGAGAAGGAAGGTCAGCTGTAATCACTATTCCCTATATTAACATGTGTTTTGTGATGAAAGTAAATGACTAATTTGGAAAATTATCCTTTAGCACAGAAGTTTTGACCAGGATTTCCTATTCAGATGATTTTTCTTTTTAATTTAGCATTTTAAAATACTTTTCAATGTCCAAGGGCAGAAGATAAAAAAAAAAAAAAAGGAAAAAACTTAAGTAGCTATTATAAATGATAGGTTTGTAACTGCAAGAAACACTGGAAAGTGTACTCTAAAGTGGGTGTTTTGGAGGTGCCTTGATATTGTAGAACAATTTCTGGACTAGCCTACTGGGTTCTATGGGCTCTGCATTAGGCAGCCTGTGGGTGGTCTTATACAGGTCTCTACCTCTCTCTGGGCCTCTGGTTTCCTGCTATGTGATAAGGAAATGGGGCTTGGAGATCTTAGTGGAGTACAAGGGATTGCTCCATTGTACCAGGTCACAGCTTACCTACTTTTAAGTATTGACTTTCCATAGAACATTGTGTTTGAATAGACGGTCCCCCGTTTAAAAAAAGAAAAAGGAAAATGATGTTGTAAAACCTTCTTAATTAATCCCTAAGGTCCCTGCTATCCCTGAAATTTAAAATTGGTGAAATCTGGCCGGGCGCGGTGGCTTATGCCTGTAATCCTAGCACTCTGGGAGGCTGAGGCGGGTAGATCGCTCAAGGTCAGGAGTTCAAGACCAGCCTGAGCAAGAAATAGAAAGAAATGATCTGGGCAACTAAAAATATATATAAAAAAAAGAGCTGGGCATGGTGGCGCATGCCTGTAGTCCCAGCTACTCGGGAGGCTGAGGCAGAAGGATCGCTTGAGCCCAGGAGTTTGAGATTGCTGTGAGCTAGGCTGATGCCACGGCACTCTAGCCCAGACAGCAGAGTGAGACTCTGTCTCAAAAATAAAAAAATAATAAAATTGGTGAAATCTAAAGGAGAAATGTTTCCTTTGTTAGTTCTTGGTCCTTGAAAATCATGGGTGTGTGGGGAGAGAAAGCCTGAGGTGGAGGACTGAAGAGTTAGATAGAGACCACTGGGAAAAGCCTCTGCACAGTGAAGACCAATCCTTTTAATGATCTGAAAAGTGAACGGGGGTGGGGTGGGGATGGGGGTTGCCACGTTGTCCTGCTGCAAGTGACAATCATTCAAAATGTCCCAGGGAATGTGGGTCACATATGAAGGGTACAAGCCGCCAGACACTGCTGCCCTCCCATTAATTCCAGTGCCGGCAAATTCACAAGCACGTTTCTGAAAGAGAGCATGCCTTTTATTTTTTTAAATGGGATTTGAAGGTACATCCACTTTTTACATGCTTAGAACTATGGTATACATGCTTAGAACTATGGTATACATTTGTATATAAAAAACCAAAACAAATGAATCACATAGCTAATGTGAAATTCCCACACTTAAAAAACTGGCCAGGCAATGTATTCGAATATACACGTAACAAATGCTATTGGGATACCCTACTGCAAGGATTAACTGTTGACAAGTATTAGTGTATTGCGGTCAAATCAAAATTTCTCTGGAGAATGGGGTGAAAATACTGCAAAAAATTGTTTATATTATCTGTATTGTAATTGTGGATAATTGTTATTTTCTTCTCTCTATTAATCATTATAATTCAGTTGTTTTACACCAAGTGTGCTTTGCTTTTGTAAGAAAATATTTTTAGTTTGTAAAAGAACTGCATAATCTTAAATTTAGGTTTTGTTCTTTGAGCTTTACATTTTTTAATAAATAATGCTTCAGGTTTTTTTCTCAAAGACTTATTTGATATTTATAATTGTGGAAAACCATTTATTTCCTGTCAAGAAATCTCCCAGCAAAACCTGCTGAAGAAGCTCAGAAACACAGACAACAGTATGAAGAAATGGTGGTTCAGGCCAAAAAACGAGGTAATGGGATTCACATGTGTGGTTATGTAAGGCAGCACAAGATTTTGTGTCTTTCTGGGCATTTTCTTTTTAACTTCGGAGTTGTAGAACCTGAACTTCACCGAACACTTTAATTCTTTGAAATTTATAATTTTCGATCAAAAATGCATGTTTCTATCCATTCCTGGTATCTTTATTCAAGAAAATAACACTTTCAACTTACATGAGAAAAGAGATTGTATAGGATAAAAATATTAGAGAAAGCTTCAGCCAATAATGACATGCAAATTTCTTTCCCTGTCTGAGCTATTTTCTTTATTTATAAGATGTGATTGGATTTGATAAAATCCCTCCAACACCTAAAAAACTGTCTTTGTAGGATATTTAAAAAGTATATGTAATAAAATGTGATATATATGCACAATGGAGTGTTATTCAGCCTTAAGAAGGTAGGAAATTCTGACACATTCTGCGACATGGATGAATCTTTCAGATACTATGCTAAGTCAAATACGCCAGTTACAAAAGGACAAATACTGTATGATTCCACTTAGGTGATGTCCCTAGAGTAGTCAGATTCACAGAGACAGAACGTAGAATGGTGGCTGCTAGATTCTGGGGGCAAAGATGGATGGGGAGTTAGTGTTTAGTGGGTACAAAGTTTTAGTTTGGGGAAATTGAGAAAGTTCTGGTGATGGGTAGTGGTGATGGCTGCACAACAATGTGAATGTACTTAATGCCACTGAACTGTACACTTAAAGTGGTTAAAATGGTAAATTTTACATGTATTTTATCACAGTAAAACAGTATGTATAAACTAAATACATGGTATTTCTCAGAGTTGCTATTCTTACATTAAGAGTAATGCTTAAGCTGTTAGAAATCAGCATGAAGGTTACATTGGGAAGAGGATGGGGCAAGGAGCACAAGAGAGTTTCTGGTGTCCAAGTAACTTATGTTGTTTTGACGGTAGTTTCATGGGTTTTTCTATTTTCTGTTAATTTAATTATATTCTTATTTGTACACTTTTGTCTATGCACGTCATACCAAAAAATCTTAATTAAAAGATGGATTATGCCTAAGCATTCCATAGAGTCCGTAGAGTATGAAGTGAGCCTTGAAAGCTGAAGCTTGCTCTACTTTGATGCCATTTTCCTGGTGTTTTTGCAACACAACTGTTTAAGAAAAATCATCTAGCTTGAAAATGGGGGGTATCAGTTAATAGATTTTTTTTCCCTTTTTAATTGTGATTTCTAGAGCTGAAAGAAGCCCAGCGGAGGAAAAAGCAGCTGGAAGAAAGATGCAGAGTAGAGGAAAGCATTGGAAATGCTGTCCTTACTTGGAATAATGAGATTTTACCTAACTGGGAAACAATGTAAGATATGACAGAGTGGATACTGCTGAACTGCAGATCATTTCTTTCTAGAATCTGCTGGTTGCAGCAGCATCACTGTAGCTGATAGCAAGACCTTTGATGTAGTAAGTTTAAGTTGCAGAGTCTTCCATCGCCTCTGCCTTGGTTCAGCCCTTGCTGTCCCTTTCCTGGGTGTACTTTCCTGGATCCTTTCATCTTCTACTCATCTGCTGAGCTGTCTTTCTAAAGCACCAGTCTGTGTTACTTCCCCACTTAAAACTCCAGCAACTTCCTATGACTCTCAATATAAAATTTGAATCCTTAGCTTAGCAAGCAAGACCCTTTGTGAGATGCCCTGCCCTCCCTCTGCAGCCTCACCCTTCATCTCTCCTCCACGTGGACAGAGGCCTCTCCCTAGGGAGCTGCCAAGAAGTGTTACTGCTTTTAAGCCTCAGGGCCTTTGCATGTTCCATTCCTGGTGCTCTTGCTCTGCACCTCCTCATCAAGCTAACTCCCTCCCATGTGTTCTTTCAAGCTCAGTCTTCCTCACGGAAGACTTTGCTGTCCCCACCCTGGCTGGAAGTGCCTGTGGCGGACTTCTATGGATATACCGCAGCTGTCTGCTCAAGCTTATCTTTATCTCTTTGAGGATAGAGGCCAGGTCTTCTTTGGTGATGACCCCCAATATCAGTGGAGTGTGTGCCCCGCAGAGTCTGGCAGCTACTGTCATCTTTACGTCTGAAGACGGCTGTTGTTTCTTCCTACGTGTTCAGAATGGGTAGGGGCAAGTGTGTGGGGACTGCTGCCCACACACTTGCTGTGCACAGAGGTACACAGGAAGCTTGGATCCCATCTTCCCTGTGCTCTTGGCCTGCATGTCAGAATGTTGGAGACTCAGTTGTGACACTCACCAGGGTGTCACTCACACTTCAGGGATCATAGTGCCTGTCGAGGGTCTCCACAAGGTTAATATGTTCAGAGCCTGCTTTCCTAGGCAGTGTCCTCAAAAGGCTTGCTACTGCTAGGAAACACTTCACACTTTTTCTTAAATGGGACCCAGTAACAAGAATAGAGGTTCTCAGAATGCTTGTTGCTCCCAGAGAGGCAGCAGAGCCCACCCCTGGCCCGTCCTACACTGTCCTGTGTTAGGTGTGATCTGAATGCACATACACACGCAACAGCTGCCATTGAATGCACATGGACTCTACCAGGCGCTGTGCTGGATGCTTTTGTACTTTATCCCACTTAGTCCTCACAGCACCCCTTGGCTGGTAGGTCTCATCCTCTTGATTTTAGAGAGGATGGTACAGGTTCAGGGAGGAAAAGTAATTTCCTCCAGATTCCTGGTATCGACAGCCCCAAAGCCTGTGCTCCCACACTGTGCTGTGTTCAGGAGCACCTTGAGAGTCTGCGGAACCTTTGCATTGTGCAGTCTTTTGGCAGTGTGTGTTCGTCGTGACCAGCAGACCTGAATGACTTTGTGCAGTCCGGAATGTTCTGAGTCAGCAGAGTTCTTTTCCACAGTTAGAGTTTGGCAGCTCGAACCTGAGTGCTCCGCCTGTGTAGTAGTGTGGTGGCTGTCTCCTGTCTCCCTGGGCTCACCTCACGGGGCCCCTGGGGTCTGCCTTTTACCCTCAGCTCTGCAGCAGTGCTGCCTGGCCCTCCTCACCCATGTGCAGCTATGTGCAGTTTCTTTAGGAGGCCAGGTTATTTCTTTTTTCTGTGTTTTCTGCTCAGAAACTCCTTCTCATCCTTCATGTGCTTAAATTGCTACTGCTTACTCAGAACTGGGCTCCGGAATAGTGCCCTGGGCCTGCTGGCTTGTGGTGTTCCCTGCTGTGCTCCCTGCTGTGCTGTATCCTTCAATACCTGTCATGATAGTTGCCCAGTGAACAGGGATTATTGATCTGATCTTTACAGAGCCCTGGACTCTTAGCTCCCTGAGGGCAGGGGCTGTGCCTTATATAACTGTGCATCCCTAGCTCCTAGTGGTTTGGGGCTAAGTAGACAACTATTTCTTTGTGGAGAACAAACTCATAAACTCATGCTTCCATTTTTGTCCAGGTGGTGCTCTAGAAAAGTTCGAGATTTGTGGTGGCAGGGAATCCCTCCAAGTGTGAGAGGCAAAGTCTGGAGCTTAGCCATTGGCAACGAGTTAAATATCACCCACGGTGAGTGGTTTGCATGATCCTAGCCTTGGGGAATCCACTCCCTGGGTCCTGTAGCTTCTTCTGTCCCTTCTGCCCTTAAGAGTGGCAACCATTGCCATGAAGCTGTCTTTTGAGAGCCCAGGTGACTATCCTCCAGGTGAGAGGGGCAGCTGGGAGGCCTGGGTTTAGTCCTAGGTGTTTCAGTTACCTGATAGTTCAGAGCAAAAGCCTGGATAGAGGGTACCAGCTCATCAGGATCACTTATCAAAGTCCTGTAGAGGCTAGCCTTGTGATGTGAAAATGAGTGGAGGCAGGTGGCTCTTTCTGTGGAGTTATTTATTTTGCAAGGGTACCTGTTTTTTTGTGTGGCATTATTTTCAGGCAGCCTTAGCGGGGGCAACTTATTGTGGTAGGACTGGGGTCCTTGGGGCTCTAGTAGCTTAAGTCTGGGGCCGTTGTGTGAGAACCCTGCTTACCATTCTCATGCCATCTGCATCTCCTCCACCAGACTGGATTCACTGGATTCACTTCCAGTGTGTCCCAAGCACTCTGTAGAGCTCTGTGCAGCCATAGTGAAATTGGTGCCAGGAGCTCACAGACTTAAAATCAAGTGCTTAATAAATGGTAGTCGTTCCTTCTTGTTTTTGTATCCCTTCCTGCACTTGAAGCTAAGGGAGGACAGGGTCACTTTCCTGCCCTTCGGTCAGGTACTCAATACTGGCTGGTGGAGTTGATGATGCAGTTTTTACTCTGGTGAAGGCCTTTGAGTTTAAAGCAGATTGATTTGTATCTTCCCTCTCTTAGTTGGGGTTTCTGTTACTATTTTTATCTTGAGGAACGTCAGCTGGTTGGTTGGATGGTTACTGGCTTCTGTGCAGCAGGGTGCTAAAGAGGGAACGTGGGAGCGGTGAACTCCCTCCAAAGTTCCTCTTTTGGCTAAATCCATACCTGCCAAAAATTTGTTTCAACATCTTTACATGAGAAGATGTATAACATTCAACTTGTGGAAATAGCTTTTTAAAAGCATCCTTAGAATTTGAGAGTTGGAGAAATTGCTGAGCATCTATTTCAGTCCATGTTCTTGAAAATTTCTAAACTGTCAATAACCCTGTCCTTGCAAATTGAATGTAATGCACAGTACTTCATATGTGTTTTACATTTTTGGTTCTCACTGATGACTGGGTTGCTTTTATTTAAATTAAAACCTTCCATGGACCGTATCATAGTAGGTTAGGCTAAACAGCTAATTAATCAATTGTATGTCTTAAATGTTTGTCTAAACCCTGATACTGGCTCATTTTGTTTAAACTGTGTCTGTCTTGTATGATTAGCTGGTTAATGTCAGTGGCCCCCAGTAGAACTAGTGTTCAGAAGGCTGGGGCCTCATCTGCTGTACTCTCTGCTCTGTCATTGTGCCCAGCTCAAGTCTCAGGACATGGCAGGTCCTCAAGAAATACTTGTTAAGTGAGCGAATGCCACCTTATTGGGTCCTACTTAATCTCAATTTTACCGCATCTCCAAGCTGGTGTAAGAACACAAATGATCTTGGATTCTAGTTGTTGAGTACCAGGCATCATGTTAGGTTCTTTACTTACATGCCTCATTTTAAGACATGTCTCTGTATAGATAGTGACCTTGACCTCGTTTTCCTCTTGAGAACGTTTAGCATCCTGGAAAGGCTGGAGACTGTGCCCCAGGTCTCATGGCTAGTGTGTGTGGGGCCAGGATTATGATTCCAGTCCTAGCTGATTCTGAAGCCCATGTTTTGACTTGGGAAGCTGCAGAGTTTTGTTCTTTTTGTGGTTGTACAATTGGAAACTTACTGAAAATCAAGTCAACATAATAGTAGTATTAAAACTTCACTCTTGAGGCCTAAGTCACTCTTGTACTTTGAAATTGAGGCAGGGTGTCTGGGAAAAAAGTAGTGGTAGCTGTTCTAGCCCCCACCCCAACCCCAAAATACACACCAATAGAGCCAAGGGGGAGAGTTTTCAAACTCTGACACTTGGACCCATTTCTCCCTTGGGCTCCTGGCATCCGTGCCCTAACTGTCAAATACCTCATGTGGGAGTGGTTCTCTCATGGTCATGGCCACACAGTGGTTTTCACCCATCTCCTGCCAAAATGACCAAAGCTTGGTCTGCGTCCTGGAGGCTAAGAGCAGGCAAAGGCCCCACTGGGTACTCTAGCCACTAGCCCAGAGCACTGGCAGAGTAGTCCTGGCAGCACTTGCACTGAGTTGCTGCCTTCTGGACAATGGTGCTGTGACATTGTACTTCATGACTGCGTCTCCTCCTGCCATGGCAGACCACCCTAGATTCTAAGTTGAATCCCTCGCAAGGCTAGAAAAAGGACATTAATCTATTTTACTTGTTGGGTTATAATTATGTTACTAGAATTTGAGTACATGTTGATAAAATACTGTCACTACCCAGAAGGCAGGTATGCTCTGCTTTATTTTCCAAAAGTAATGATGGAAAAATTAGAGTGATGAAAGTTTTTTGGGTGGCTGCTGTTAAAGTCTCTGATTGACTAGTGATTATTAGTGATTTGAGATATCTGGGAGCTGGGAAGCATCGAGGCCAGAGGAACAGGAGGCAGCTGGGACTGGGCTGGGTAGGGGAGCAGGGCTCTGAGAAAGAGCTCTGTGGTGTCAGTCTTCTTACTGTCCATTGAAGAAGAATGGGGCATGGATATACTCATGGAGGTCTGTGTAAACTAGTAAATTTTGTGAGCATGAGTTATTACTTAACTATTACCAAACTACCCAAAGAGAAGAACTATCGAAAAAGTAAATTCTAAGTATGGAGGAGATTTTGTGACTGTCATGATACTTCTCTGCCAGCAAGAGCCCTTATTCTTTGAGGCCTCTGGCCATTCCTGGGATCTGCTCCCACCCCTGCTTCACTGCCGGCAGCTAGAATAGGAGGCCTGTGCCAGGTGGGGAGCAATTCCATTATGTCCTTACTTGGACCAGATGGTTTTCTGCTTCTCCCTCTCTCATTCCCTCCCTCCATCAGTCAGGTATTCATTGGTTGCATTGTTCTTTGTCAAGTCCAGCGTGGTTTGTTCTGGATGCAGAGGTGAGTGAGAGACCTTCATAGTCTTACCTTCAAGGAGCTCACAGTCTGGTAGAGGCAATGGACAAATCACAAATCAAAATAAGATGGTTTTGTGGGTGGGCTGTGTAACAGAGGTAAATACCAGGCATGGTGGTATTGTGTGTATTCTTCTTTGTATACGGCTGTGTCTTTAAACAATGAAAATACTTTCAGGCAAAGTTGGGGGGAATTGTTTAAGTAGCTTATTTAGTGCACAATTAAGCCTACTATAGTTGAACTTAAATATTTGAAGGAGATGGTAGTGTGTGAAAAATAGTCACATATGTATATATGACTTACCTAGAAGCTTTTTTTTTCCAGAGCTCTTTGACATCTGTCTCGCCCGAGCCAAGGAGAGGTGGCGGTCCCTTAGCACAGGAGGTTCCGAAGTGGAGAGTGAAGGTATAGACCATTCTAAAACCAGTGTGCTGCTTTGGCCAATTATCTGTGCCATTCTTTATTACATAATAAAGTTTACTTCACTGCAGTAGTGGTTGATGTGCATTTCCAAAAGCTTCATGGGAAACAGGGTTTTTGAAGCAAAAATTAAAGAAAAAAAAGCTTTCATAAGAAATAGAACATACCAGTTCCTGCGAGCTATTTGTGTCCTAACATGCTGGAGGGCTGGTCGTAACCAATATCATTTCCTTAAAAGCTATTCTCGTGATTTACAGTAGCCCAGTGCCTGGGATTAGTTGAATATTGACTCCTAGAGGGGGGACTACTTCCAAAGAGTCAAGAACACTAGTATTTGCTAGATTATGCTTTTAGAATTTCCCATAACACACAAGAATGATTACTTCTGTTGGTTAAGAAGTATGTTTTTTATTGATCTTTTTTTATAGTCTATGTGGTATTAGAATTTAAAAAAATATAAAACAAGTTATTCATGAATGTTTGTTAGAAATATTACATGAGTATAATACTGCTCCTGAATATACTAAGTTTATACCAGTGATGTTTGAGATCAAATAATTATTTTTTAGTGTTTTTTTTTTTAATGCGTGGAGTTCATTTGTGTATATTTATTTCCCTGCTTATCCTTATTTTCCACTGATTATGTTGATGAAGGTAACATCAAATTAGATTTTGATTTCAGACTCTAGAAAATATCTGATAATGATCGAGCATTAGCTGGTGCCATAGGAATTTTTGTTGTCTAAAGTAAGAAACTCTATAAACTATTATGTACTCTGAAGGTGGACTCTGATGTAATTAGGTCAAAATGTAATTAGGTCAGTGTACTTCAGAGAACTTCTTTCCTTGTTTCACTCTTATAAAATTTTAAAGCCTCATAATTATCCCACATTCATGCCACTGAGGAATGTAGTGACTTTTGACATCTTCTGACAGATGCTGGGTTGTCAGCAGCAGACAGAGAAGCCAGTCTGGAACTTATTAAACTGGACATTTCTAGAACATTTCCTAATCTCTGCATTTTCCAGCAAGTAAGTAATGGTGATTTGTTGCTTTCTAGTATGTTTCATCTAAAATTCATAGATGTCAAACTGCATATATTTATAATGAAGTTTGAAAAGTTCTTAGGTTTTTTAGAGACTTGGGGTGGGGGTAGGCTGGGTCTTATTGTTAATAATTTAGACTTTTTCAAATAAGTATAACTGATGCTTTCCAATGAATATTTAATATGACCATACTTTTTCTTTTAAAGACGTTCTGTCCTTTCGAGATGCATGCCTCGCAGCCTCTGTAGGTCTAGCACAGGAAGAGCCTTGCGCATGGCCTCATCTGGCAGGTGCTCTTCTGTTTTCAGCGCTGTATGTAGCAGCAGCACCCACTCAGCAGGACCATCACGGTGTGATTGGCTTCGGCTTCAGTGAGCCCAGTGCAGCGAGCCTGGAGGAGAAAGGGAAATCCTTGGCAGCCTTGGGGTAGCCAGGGAGGGTGGCCGAGGAGAGGTGGTGGGGTTTCTGAGTATGTGGGCCAGGAGAACAGTGACACCACTGGGAACAGCAGCCAGCTATGGGAGATAGGACACGCTCCTTGGATGGCAGTAAGAGCAGAGTGGAG
Organism: Indri indri; assembly: GCA_004363605.1. NCBI lineage: Eukaryota > Metazoa > Chordata > Mammalia > Primates > Indriidae > Indri > Indri indri. The sequence continues at coordinate 31,332 of RJWJ010008518.1, forward strand.
CCTCTCCATGAGCATTTGAGCATAGGAGAGGGCTGCCAGCAGCAGGTTGTGGAGTTCTGAGCAGAGCTGTTTGAAGACCTTCTATTCTTTGAGCCTGTAGACATTTATCTGGGGGTCTTGTTTGACCCCTCCCTTATCCAGTCTATAATGGGTTGTTTTGGAAGGTCCACCTTGCAGCAGAATATCTCTGTATCTGTCGCTTCTCCAGTCTCACTGCCTTTATTTAGTTCAAATCCTCATCTTCATGGTTCACTGGTCTCCTGCGCTCTTGCCATTTACCTCATTGCCTCCAGAGCAGTCTTGGAATCTCCAGTCTGGCACTGTCATGCCCAGGTTTCTAGCATCATCCTCGCATGCAGTAGGTAACCAGTAAAGGATAGTGGAATAAACCAGGACAAATCAGTTTAGTGGCCACCAGAATGAGCAGGACTGGAGGTGTAGAGGCTAGGTGGGCTTAGCAGGACTGTGGTTGTATCCAGGCACTCTGACAGCACAGGGCAGGCACTGCTCCTTCTGGTGGTGCAGAGATGGGGTGGGGTAGTGGAGGATGGACGGTCAGGGATGGGGGTCACAGAGGAAGGAAGTGGCTCTCAGGCTATGCTTGGACTAGGTTTGAATGGCAGTATAAACCAGAGAACAGGAAGGGCATTGCAGGCAGAAGTTGATCTAGAAAGGAAGCATCAAACAGCTGATTGTTCAGGGAATCCCCAGTTCCTTTTGGAAGAGAGAACCTTGCTAAAGGAATGAATAGAAAAGACACTATTCAATTCCATGAGCCCTGCTTACAAATGGTTACTGTGTTCTGAGGTGGAGACCAGCTGGAGCGGGGGGACGGAAATGAGTAAGATTGCTCCCTGCTCTGGAGGAGGGAGAGTGCTAAGGGCAGAGCTCTGAGACACACTTGCTCTCTAGCTGAGAAGGGTAGTCAGAGAACCAGGATGGGTCCAGGCATCTGAGGGAGTAGCCATTTTAGAGCTGGCAGCATTGAAACTGAGTACCACAAGTGCTTTGGGAAGGGAGGACTGAGAAGAGGCTTTGGCTTCCAGGATCAGGGAGTTTTTGCAGTGTCAGAATAACTCTACAAAGCAGGGGACACAAGAGCCTGAGTGTTGAGAGTCCAGCAGCGTAGGGCACTGTGTTCTACCAGCTTGTTACAGTATCTTAGGTCTGTAGGCCCATCCGCCCCTTGCCCATTTCCTCTCTGCTCCACTTGGCTCCCTGTGCCTGCTGGAGTCACCTGTGGTTCTGCTGTGACATGGATCAACTCAGGGCAGAGCGAGGACCCCAGTGATGCCTGGTGGGATGTCCTTACTCTCTTACTTCCCCTATTTTCTAAATCCAGGTGGAAACATTCTTATTTGGGTCTTCAGAAATCTTTGCAAAAGAGGAAAGGGAGAGAATCTACAAAGCTACCAAAAAGTTTGGTCTTGGTGTCTGGTTCGTAAACACCGTGAGCACTGCCCTGGCTTTGTGGCAGGCAGTTGACTTTGTCGGCAGCCTGTTTTCCAGAACCCTTCCTCTCCCACTGGGCAGATTTCAGATTTCCTGCTGTTCTTTCTTCACCCTGAGTCCCAGGTCCTTCCGCATCCTGCACCCACAGTTCATGTACCTCCTCACTGGGCTCTGGAGGAGGGCCCAGAAAAAGCTGCTTTATAGAAAGGAGTTTTACCTGTGGTTTCAAAAGATTTGGGTTTGAATGCCAGGCTACCTTCTTACTAGTTTTAGGGCCTTGGGAAAAATCACTTAATCTTTTTGAACCTTAGTTTCTTCCTCTATAATATGAGGGTGATCATACCAGCCTAAGAGGGCTGTTGACAGTACTTGGCATGTAACAGTGCTAGTTATTATTAAATATCTTTGAACATAATTTGAAAGTAAATCCAACCAAGGTTGAATAGTCATTTTGTGCCAGGCAGCCACAGAAGTGCGAGTGAGTGTGGTGGCAGAGTGACTGCGGCATCCAAGGAAGCTTGTGTTCCTGACCTTTTAATCCAGTGTAGGATCTCTTAGCCCTGGTCGAAAGTAGCGTAGTAAGCTTTTTACTTAGCAGTGATTGAATGTGCTAAAAAGAAAGGGAAAATTCTGTCAGGACTGGCCTGAAGAAAAGGGAGCAAATAGAACTCACATAATAGCTGGAGCAGGGTTTCCTAAAATGCATTTTTTTGTTTTTGAGACAGAGTCTCACTCTGTTGCCCTGGGTAGAGTGAGCGCTGTGGCGTCAGCCTTGCTCACAGCAACCTCAAACTCCTGGGCTCAAGCGATCTTACTGCCTCAGCCCCTTGAGTAGCTAGGACTACAGGCATGCGCCACCATGCCTGGCTAATTTTTTCTATCTATTTTTAGTTGTCCGATTAATTTCTTTCTATTTTTTTAGTAGAGACAGGGTCTCACTCTTGCTCAGGCTGGTCTTGAACTCATGAGCTCAAACAGTCTGCCCGCCTTGGCCTCCCAGAGTGCTGGGATTACAGGCGTGAGCCACCGTGCCCGGCCCTAAAATGCTTTTTGAAGTGTTGTATGCAGTGCTCTTGAGGCGTCTGTGGTCAGAGAGTTCGAGGGGTCCCTGTGATTATGGACCTTGAGTGCTTCTCAAGTAGCCACAGAGCCCCGAGAGTGTGCTAAAGCCCCACAGAAGGCCAAGCCCAGCTTTTCCAATAGCTAGAACCCCAGAATAGTTCTCGTGGAACGTCTCTTATGGACTCAGCTTCAGAAACGTTGACTTTGAGAATCACTGGCTTATTGTCTGGGTGCAGAACGATGTGCTGAAGGAGAAGTGTGAGCTCTAGGCTGTAGGCTAGAGGTCTCTTTGGATGGGGTTGGGGACAGAAGGCCAGAGAGCTTGCCTTTTCTTTCTCTCTGAGTTCCTTTGCATGTTTCTCCCTCAGTCTGTGATTCCCAAAGTTCTAGATCTACATGGGTAATATTAAAAAAAAAAAAAAGGGCAGTGGGAGAGGAAATTGTCAGGAAACAGAGATGTCCAAAACAAGTTAAGGGCACTTAAAATAAGGAACTACCATCTCCTAGCACCAAGTGAGAAGGAAGGATATGATTACAATGGTAGAAAATCTTTTAAGTTGAAAACATTTAGCTTTAAGAAAAGTTCAGTGTCATACTCTTATTTTTCTCATTTAGCCTTGGACTGGATAAAACTTTCTTACAGTCACACTAGTCCTTAGGTTGGCATTTGGTACCACCGCAGATCCCCACCCCCTATCCTCTTAGTCCTGGATGTTGTTCTTTTGCCCTCTTTTTGCTATTTTTTTTTCTTTTGTCCTGCTGTGATTTGGAAATGTCTCTTCATTTTCTTAGCTTTTTAAATATGTCAGAATATGATGGTCTGGGCCATGGCATTCTTTTGTCTGCTACCCGTGGTCACCTGTGGAATGACTTCCCAGTCATTTACCATGAGTGATTTTTATTCCCTGTGTTAACTGGTAGGTGCGTGGTAGACATGGACAGTAAGTTTAGTTCGGGCTCAGCCAGTCCTTTTATAGTGTTGTCTGACACGCTAACGCCAGTGTGAGGTATCTCTGCGATTTCTCCTGTGCTCAATTAGAAAAAAAATTTCAACACTTAAAAATTTTTGGACGCAGTTACAGGAGCAAATGGAAATCTTGGAGGGATAGGAGAGTTGGGAGAATGTTTGAAATAAAATGGCAATGACTAGAACTTAAGACTTAGAGTATATTTCCTACACTTGCCATTCAGAACAACACAGAAGAAACAGAATGAAAGGCAAGGGAAGGGAGGCAGAAAGCACGGTCAGGATGATGGGCACAGCTGGGAGACAGTCTGAATGACAGCGGGCAGCCACCTGCTTTGAAGGACCCTGGGTACCTGGCTCACCTGTTGAACTTTGAAGGGGCACACAGCTATACAGCAGGAGCCAAGTTAAGGGTATTTTTCTAGGGTGATGCTCGTACCTGATCACCAGCTTTTTTCAAAGCAGTTTCATAGATTGAGCTTATAGACTCTTTAAACTGAGAATCGGTAGTTAGTTTATTAAATTATGTAGTATATGTAAAGCTGTTGGCATAATCCTTGGCAAATAGTTCCTCCTCTGAAAATAGCAGGTGTGACTGTGGCAGCAGCAGCATCTCGTTATTCTGAACACTAACAATACTTACGCATGTGTTGTTTTTGGTGTGTTGATCCTTTTAGGGTGGTCCGTATCATGACATGTTGCACAGTATTTTGGGCGCTTATACTTGTTACCGACCGGATGTGGGTTATGTAAGTGAAGTTTCTCAGTATTTTTATTGTTATTATCTAAAAAGAAAGTCAAATATTGTCCAACACATTTTAGCTATAAATGTTAAATACCTTAGTTTTTTTGTTGAGTAGTACGAAAAGTCTCATGGTAAATGAATTGACTTAGTTTCCTTGTAAAGAAATTGAGATACATGGCTGCTGTGTGGCATTAATCACATTTTAATTAGATGCATGTGATCTTTTTCCAGCGTTAAATCAAAAAAGCCTTAGCCATTTTAAAAGCAATAACCAATTTTTAAAAGATATTGCTGATATTTCTGCAGCTTAGCAGTTGTGTGTGTGTGTGCATGCATGGTTTTAAATTAAGCACGTTAAGTTAGATATACACATTTATAGCACCAGGACACCATCCGTACTAAAGGGCAATATTTTAAATAGAAAACACCTAGGAGACTGGTTTATGGTTTTCCATTTGGGTGAGGTGGGTGGGGACTGAGGGAGAGCAGACTAGGTGGTTGGTGTGGTAGAGGGTGGTTCTCAGTAAGGGCAGTGGATGGGGAGTGGGGTGGTGTGTAGACCCTTCTAGCATGAGGGTCTTTTGGTTCCTCTTTAATAAAATGAATGAGCCTGGGAACGATGAGTAGGGAGAGAGGAGAGAGTCTGAAGAGAAATGGGTTAAAGGGTACAGACATACAGTACCACAGAAGGAATCAATTCCATGTTTGGTAGTAGAATAAAGTGACTGTGCTTAACAAAATGTACTGTACTCAGGCGATGGACACCCTAAATAATACCCTGACTTGATCTCAGTGCATTACATACATGTAACGCAATTTCACATGTACCTCATAAATTTGTACAAATAAAAAAATAATAATAAAAACGAACAAGCCACTCTGACCTTGGTGTTAGTTTAACACACCTTTTTCTCCTTCCTCAGGTTCAGGGCATGTCATTTATAGCAGCAGTATTGATCTTGAACTTAGATACTGCAGATGCCTTTATTGCTTTTTCTAATCTTTTGAATAAACCCTGTCAAATGGCATTTTTCCGAGTGGATCATGGCCTTGTGAGTATTCTGTGTGTATGTGCTCTGGGTATTGTCTCTACACATTAAGAGTTGCCTAATCATTTAGTCTTTTCAGTGGTAAAAAGAATGCATTTTCCCTCTAGGAAGAGATGTTTAGAATAAGTAGCACTGTAAGGTACAGGATTATTTGGGCTTTGAATTGAACTTAAATTTTAAAACATATGGTCAATAGCTGTATGTTTTTCTTAGTATGAATTTCTTAGTACATTCTTTCAGAAAGACAGTACCTGTATTTCTGAAAATGTATTCTTTAAATAAGGGAGATGGAAGGGCTCTTGCAGATACATACACATTTGTGTCAAAGGAAAAGCTCAGCAGCAGTGTCCACATTTAGGTCTGTCAAAGAGAACATTTTATAATTGTGTTACTGCTTATTGTCACGTTGGGGCTCTGTTTCATGAAGTGTGCTCATACATGGGAGAAAAACATGTTTAAGACCATGCTCCTTTATTTAAAAAAAAAAAAAAAAGTTTCTTTGGTGTACTGCCATGGCCGGGTCTTTACCACACTGAATAAATGGAAGGAGTTGGCAGTATTTGCCCTGGGGGTGGGCCCAGCATACCTCTGTATGGCTCAGGTGAGGAAACGAGGTTCAGGGTGAAGGGACTTGTTCAGAGCTTACATCTAGGAAGACTGAGGCTTGAATACATTCTGGTCACCAATTTAACAAACCCATCAGTTTTTCTCCTCCCAGAAGAAGGTTCAGAAGAGAAACCTATCAGCTTTCAAGTTAGGCACTGTCTTGATTTCCTGGTAGTTTGCTGACAGTTACCACTAGTACTTCAAGATCAATACAAATCTAATAGTTTACATTGGTTAGGGAATATTTTTTCCTTAATATCTTAAAGATTCTTGAGTATTTCTTGCTCAGGGAGTATATACATTTTTTAAAAAAGTATTTAGAAACTGTTGCTAAACTGGTGGCTACTAGGGTGGTATAAATTGACAGAGTCCTTTTGCAAGACAATTTGGTACTAAGTCTCAATAGCTGTAAATAGCACTGGCATGCAATTCTGCTTATAAGAACCAATTCTAAGAAAGTCATAAACGTGGACAAGACATCAGGCTCAAAGATACTCATTACATAATTATTTATAATTGTGAATATGAAAACAGTTTAAAATGAGGTTAAGGAGAATGCAGAATGGTAAATTAAAATCTGGTGATATATCTAATGCAATAGTGATGTTTACAGAGAACTGTAATGTGGGAAAGTGTTTAAGATAAAATGTTAATTTTTTCAAAAAATATGTAAAATAAAACATACACTGTAATGGCTATCATATTTAAAAATAAAAGGAAATGTACAATGAAATTAGTAGTGTTTATGGATGGATGATTTATGGGTTAGTAGTGTTTATGTATTCCCTAAGTTTTCTACAATGAGCATGTACAGGTATTACTTTCATAATCAGGTGAAAACTTACCTTTCCAAGAAAAATAATTGTCAAATTGAAAAAAGTCTCCAGGAAAGATGTTCACCCTTGAGATAACTCATTGTTACTAATATATGTACTGGTCTTCTGTTGCTTATGATATTAATTCCTAGATATAACTTTAATTTTATCTTATATATAATAAAATGATTTTATCTAAATTTCTAATTTTGAAGGTAACACCCCAGCTTTCCCTTTGGAAACATATGATAAAAACTATGCTTAGAAATTTTAGCTTATTTTTAAAGGAAAAACCATAGAGCCATAATGCTGAGTGGGGTTTCTCACCAGCAGCACTGTTGACATTTGGGCTGGATAACTCTTTGTTGCAGAGGCTGTCCTGTGCATTGAAGGATGGTTAGCAGCTAATGCCAGTAGTCCACACCCCACCACCTCCAGTTGTGACAATCAGATGTATCTCCAGACAATGGCAAATGTTCCCTAGGAGGCAAAATCACCCCCATTGGGAGCCACTGGTTTACAGTGTGACCCTTTCATTAAGACCAGCAAACAAAATCAGAGTTGTGATCTGCCCACATGCATCCAGCTAGCAGGTGGTGGGACAGAACTGGGCCTCCTTTCAGATGTATGTTGCTCCCAATCCAGTTGGAGTTCTTTCTCTTTCAGCGCTACTCCCATGCTTTGTGCATTTTGTTTTCTTGTAAAACCTACAAAAAGTTGAAAAGCAAGTTCCTGTAAAATACAGACTGTGACTTCTTCCCTTTCCTGTAGTGTTTTCTCCCTAACTGTATTCAAAAGTTTGCATTTTTAAGCTAGAGCAATGTTGCTCTTGCCTTGGATATTAGCGGTATCTTCCCTCTAGAAGTGCTAGGGGTTGAGAGTGGGGCATGCTTGCTTTTTCGGATAATTTTAGACAGTTTGTACATTCCTGGTTCCTAGAAAAGAGGACACCTGTAAGGCTCAGCGTTGGCAGGGGCACAGAACGGATGCAGGTCCCAGCTTCATCATGTGCTCAGGCTGCGCCTTCACTTGGCAGGTGACACAATTGTTCAGGGTTTCAGTTTTCTTATCTATAAATTGAAGAAATAATAACATGTAGCTAGTGATGTCATTGTAAAGGTTAGAAATAATGCTTGTTTATAATTTGCCTGTATAGTGCCCACAATGAGTTGCCATTCAACATGTTAGCAATTACATGAGAAGATAATTGTTAGATTCTAAAGGTATAAATATCTGAATTTTTTTGTAAATTGGAAACTTGCATTGATAATTAGTTTGTTAGTATATTTCACATTATCTTCCTAGATGTTGACTTATTTTGCTGCATTCGAGGTATTCTTTGAAGAAAATTTGCCAAAATTATTTGCTCATTTCAAGAAGAACAACTTAACTCCAGACATCTACCTAATTGATTGGTAAGACTGAATCTCCCCTGCGTTTTCAGAGTGTTTTCTCAGCCCCTGCCCCATTTTCCACTGTCCTCACTGTCAGCTGCTTTTAGGGGTTGGCTGAGCCCACTGTCCTGCTTTCCAGCCTTCCCTGACTACCCTGCCTTTGAGCTGCCCTTTTGTTTTCTGAGCTCATATTTATTACCATCTGTGACTGGTCTTTTTGAATTCCCTCAAGGGCGTCTTGGGCCTTTTTGTTTCCAAAGTGCTACTTGTCCATTTGTTCAATGAGGTATCCCTAAGCACCAGGTCTGTGCAGGCGCTCTGCTAGGCACTGGAGGTGGGGTGGTGAGCAAGGCCCAGTGCGTGCCTGTTGAGCTCCTGGCTAGTGGGAGAGGCATGTGTCCGTGGGCACTGTCAAATGTGAGGTAAGTGCTTCCCAGTCCGTCTGGTGGTGTTGGGGCCCAAAGTAAAGAGAAAGGAGGTTGGAAGGCCAGGTCATGGTGGATCTTAGACACTAAGCCGTGGAGCTTGGGCAGGATTACAGAGGCCAGAGGGGATAGTGGGAGGCTTTTGCTTGGGTCAGATCCAGCTGCCAGTTTTAAGTTACTTGGGAGGCAGGAGAGCCTGGGGTAGAGAGACAAATTAGGGAAAAACCAAAGTGGGTGGAGAATAGGTCCCAGTGGACATTTCGTGGATATGCAAGAAAATCATGGTCCGCTCCTGAGTGCAGGTTGGTGAGGGGTTTGCTGGTGCCACTAGCTGAGATCAGAAACACAGAGGGAACAGATTTGGCAAAGGTGGTTAATGGATTTGACTTTGGACATGGTGCTCTTGAGGTGCATGTGGGACATTTAAGTAGAGCCAACTTGAGACATACAGGTAAGAGGATCCAGAGAGTTCTGCACTGGAGGAGTTGACCAGATAAGTCTTTGTACTGAGGTAGATGAGGTCGCCAAGGAGGGGATGTGGTTGTTACCCCAGAGAGCACATGTTTGAGGGCCAGGTGAGAGGGCTGTGAGACTGTGACAATGGGAGCAGCCTCTCAGATCACGTGGTAGGAAGAGCATGCTTCAGGACTTGAGAAGCCCCAGCCCAAACCTGGCTTCCTGCTATTGTCTTGTGCCCCTGACAAGGGCCGTGAAACCTCTCTGTGCCCCCATTTCCTCATCTGGAGATCACGATGATTAACCTTGCAGGGTGCTGTAGGGTGACCACCCAGCACCACCCCTGACTCACAGAAGGGGCTCTGCAGAAGGAGAGAAGATGTTACTTGACCTGAAAGGCCTGTTTAGGCTTCGACGTTAACTCATATAGTAAATTTAGGACCAGCTGGCTGGTTGTCTGGTTTGATTTTTTTTTTTTTTTTCCCCTCTCTTTCTTCAGGAGGGAAAAGGCCTTCTAGGAGATAAAATTCAAGTATAAATTTGAAATGAGGCTAAATTCCTTAGATAAAGCAGACTTGTCTGTTCCCTTGGAAATGAGCCTTTACTATTCTTGGTGTTTGTTGCTTCTGTCTTAAACCCCAAGACTGTTCTGATTCCACTGATATTTTCCCATGAATGATGAAGGTTTGGAGGTTGAAGCTGGTAGCTGAAGCCACAGGAGCTGATGTCACTGGGGATAGTGGGGGATAGTGACCATCGGGCCAGGAGTTGGGGGCAGGGCTGGCTTATCTGGCTGTGCTGGGTGGAGTGTTTCGGCCCCTCTTTAAAGATCACCTTTAGTCAGCAGATGATGGTTTTTTCATACTCCTACATAGGCTGTCCCAGTGTTCATTTAACTGTGAACCCTGACCCCTTGGATTCCCTAGGCTGGAGCTCATGACACTGGAGGAGGGTGTCAGGAAGGGAGAGGATCTGGACAGAGCTAGAGCCTTCAGCTTCTCCCTTATCTATTTTAGGGTTTCCAAGTTAGATTTTTAGGATTCTAGGCTAAAAGTCAATAGTGTCTTTCAAATATTTTTCACCCTGACTTGCAAGAACATACACTTTATGTGTGACCCAGTATGTAGCTGTGTGTGCAGAAACTTAATTTTTGTGTGTGCCAGGAACAAAAGTTTCATGAAGCAGTACCTAACCCTGACTATGTGTGATGCATTCTGAAGTATTATTTTAGTCTGTTCTGTTTATTCAAAACAATGCTGGTGATAATCTACTCTTGTCGCCTTCACAGTCCCCTGGTCATTGGTGGGGTCGTACCTGGCAGTGTGAAAAGCACAGGCCTGGATGGTCACAGTCCACACAGGGCAAAGGTGAAGGATATCTGCATTTATTGACTGCTCACATGTACTCTTGGAGCAACCCCTTCAGGTGCATTGTAGCGCCTCTGTTTTTAGAGGAGAAAACTGAGGCTCAGTGAGGCAGTGACTTGCCCAAGGTCATGTGGCCAGCTGAAAGGCAGAGCTGGTGTTCAAACTCACATGTGCCTGGCTCCAGAGCTGTGTGCTTTCCCACAGAGTCCTTTCTAAGGGATTTTGTCATAAGGCAGCATGACTCAGGAGCTGGATACCATAGCTCAAGTTCCAGAGCCCGCATAGACACAGTAAGGCCCCTGGGGAGTGTAGAACTTGAGTCAGACTTGTCTGTAATGAAAGGTGAGGCAGAGTATGGGTAGCTCAACGAAAAGGAAGTACCAAGGAATTTCCCTATCAAGACCTTTCATCTATGATGTGGTTGGTGCTCAGGGTCTTGTGAATGCTGCCCACCGTGCTGTGATAAGGCCCCTCAGGTGGTGGCCTATTCTTTTTTTTTTTTTGGAGACAGAGTCTTGCTGTGTTGCCCGGGCAAGAGTGCCTTGGCATCAGCCTAGCTCACAGGAGCCTCGAACTCCTGGGCTCAAGCGATCCTCCTGCCTCAGCCTCCCGAGTAGCTGGGACTGCAGGCATGCACCACTGTGCCCAGCTTATTTTTTCTATATATATTTTTAGTTGTCCAGCTAATTTCTTTCTATTTTTTTAGTAGAGACGGGGTCTCACTCTTGCTCAGGCTGGTCTTGAACTCTTGAGCTCAAACGATCCTCCCGCCTCGGCCTCCCAGAGTGCTGGGATTACAGGCGTGAGCCACCGCGCCTGGCCTGGTGGTGGCCTATTGTTGATGAAATGCTGACCGCTCTCCAGAATAAGGACCAGCAGCACAGGACTAGGCATGCATAGGAAGTCCTTGGTATATATTTAGGTTGTACTAAGCACAGGAAAACCACAATTTATTCTTTCAGTGAGCATTTATGGATGGTCTGTACCAATCCAGGCAATTTAGTGGGTGCTGACAGCTAGGTGGAAGCTCAGGTCAGAAACAGGGTAGGCAGTGGAGAGGAAGCAAAGGGAAAGAACAAACTCTACCTATGACCTACCCTGGAAGCTGCCATTTAAGAAATACTCACCACTTTGGTCTTCACAGTATCCAGAAGCAGGTGTACCTGTTGCCGAGCACAAAGGAAGTCACTGAGGCTCACTTACCCAGTATCACACCCCTAGTGAGTAGTCCAGGGCAGTCTGAATCCAGAGCCTTTGCTCTGCTGCATCACACACTTTCCCAAAAGCCACATCTCATACCCTTAACAGCTGGACCTGCCTCTGAATTGCGTATGCATTGTGGATCTGTCTGTGCCCATGGAGTGTAAAACATACTGAATCCCTGGGCTCGAATAACTGCTTGAGCAGAAAAGTCTTTTTCTACTCCATGTCGGAGGGTTGAGGGGCCTGTGTGGTTTGGCCAGCTGAGTGTCTTGGGGGAGCTGTCTGGGTGCTCAAATAAGATAGCTACAGTTTGGGTGAGAAAAATCTCCTTTGCTACCATGCTGTCTGCTCACTAGAGCCTGCTTCCCTCCACCCCTGCTCCAGCCACACTTTGAGGGCGTCATCCGTTTCCTGCTGCTGCTGTAACAAAGCTTTGCAAGTTATCTCCGTGTCCTCAGTGCCAGATCCCATGCTTTGCTAAGCGTCCCAGATCAAGGAATGCATCTGTTCCTGAGGGTCACCTTCCTAGTTTTAAGATCGGATGCTTGGCCCTCCCCAGCATGGACTCTGTGTTGTCTAACGTAGTGGCTCACAGAGGTTTGCAACTGAGAATTAGTACTTGCCGATCCTGCCTTCCTGATGAGGGATCATATTTAGCTGTGGTTTGCCACTCTTTCTTATGTAAACATGAGGGTCAGAACAAGGGCTCATCAGCTGTCTTCATCTTCTACAGTGTTTGGACTGGCAAGGATCCACATTTTATGGGAGGACTGACATGAGGTCATTTAACTTTTCAAAATATTTCCCGTTGCTATCTAATGGCAAAATTATTTGGAGGCGTGAGTGGGTTTATTAATAAATAACCTTGAATTAATAAAAGAATCAAGCAGCATACTCCATGTCATGATTAATGTTTCTTTATGTGATGTTTACTGATACTTGGCGATCCTATCATTCATTACATTGAATCTCTATCTTAAAGGAAAGGTTCAATATGAAGTGACTGTAGGAAGATTTCAGTTTCCATCTCAACTTGCATTCTAGCTCTTAACTTCTGGGTTACAAGTTTGCCCAAGATTAGGAGCAGGAAGTATCTTGCTGAACATACAAGTGCCCAGAAGCATGTCTGGCATACACTGGGGCCTTGGTGGCCTTGGGGAACATGTGGAAGAAGGGAGTAGCATTCCACGCCTGCGTGCAGCCTGTGGCCATCAGTGCACGCTAGGCTAGCCAGAGATGGAGCCTACGTTCTAACAAAGGGTTCAGTTATTTACCTTGTGTCTGCTGGCCTCTGCCAAGCGCTGGAGACTAGAACGCTGCTGGGCTTGGATTAGAAAGTACTCCAGGGGCACAGAGGTGGCTATACATGTCTGATTGCTTTCAGGATCAAGATTGTTGTTCTATTTTATTTTTTTTAAGAGACAGGGTCTTGCTCTGTCACCCAGGCTGAAGTGCAGTGACACAGTCATAGCTCACTGCAGCCTTGAACTCCTGGGTTCCAATGATTCTCCTGCCTCAGCTTCCTGAGTAGCTGGGACTACAGGTGTGTGCCACCATGCCTGACTGATTTTTAAAATTTTTTGTTGAAATGTGGTCTTGCTATGTTGCCCAGGCTAGTCTTGAACTCCTGGCTTCAAGTGATCCTTTTGCCTTGGCCTCCCAAAGTGCTGGGGTTATAGGGGTGAGCCACTGCACCCGGCCAACAAAGTTTGAACTGAGTCTTAAATAACCACCTCAAACTTTTAATGAATGCAATTCTGTGTTGGGAGTTTAGTGTTTTATTTAAGCCTCGCAAAATCTGATGAGAGCTAAGTAGCAGCCCCATTCTTATCTGGCACTCTATGTTCTAACCGTATGAGTTTTTTAGGAACACAGGGAGCACATCATGGTTGGGAGTGGAGGGCCAAGGGCTACTTAACAGGCCAACTATGGGGCAAAGACATGTTCTTAGGAATAAATCAGGGTGGGAAAATGGGGACAGCTGGAAATTGGTGGTGTCAGGCCTTGAAGGTCCAAGTCTCTGGTTGTGGCTTCTCGATGGGTGAGACTGATAGGTGACTTTGACCCTTTTACTTTAAGCTAGAGTGTGCTTTTCCACAGCCTCCCTTTATTTGCAGTGTCCTCATTTGTAGAATGGAAATGATGTTGTAACTTCCTCTTGGGGTTGTAGTAAGGATTAAATTGGAAAATCCAATTTTCCATATAGAAGCATGTAAAGCAGGCGCTTCCTGTTTACAGCCTGGGGTCCTAGTTAATAGACCAAGGTAGAGGTCAGTTCTGTTCTGTGGACACCGTCTTCCTCCCTCATGACTGGTTCCTGAGAACCAGCCTTTGCCTTTGTAGCCAGCTCAGGAAGTGACCCTGAGGTCTCCTCCTTCTTCCCCTGTGGAGCTCTCTTGCTTTCCTGCAAACTCAGACAAGCAGTTAGAATAGACCTCGCTAGGTAGGAATGGTTTCTGGAAGTTGTGAAGGTTTGACAGGGAAAACTGCCCCTTCCCTCTCATGCACATTGGGAGAGAAACAGATAAAAGCACACAACTTAGACTTGGTGTCTTTCTAAGTCAGTAGCCACTTCATTAATTTAGCGACATAGAAATTGATTATTTTGCAAGTTAGTTGAACTTGTACCTGAAATTACCATTTTTTTTTACTTAAAAAAATGGTATTTTCCTTTTTACTTTTTTTGAAATTACTGGTTTTGATATATAACGTAATAATGTGCAGTGGCCCAGGGGAAAAACATAAACAATTCTTGGGAGAGAAAAACATTGGAATTCTCTCTTCCTACTGTGGGAAGAGCCCTGGGAGGTTCTGGGAAGGCCAAGGGAGCCCCCTGCCTGCCCCATCTCTGCACGCAGTCATGTCCTGGGAGCAGGATGGAGCCCAAGGGCACAGTGGGGGAAGGTGACTTGAAGGCCTTGGCTCAAGGAGAGCCGCGTGTGGACACTAGCTGCTTTTTCTAACTGGTTCTCATCCCATGGCAGGGCTTCTGAGGACCAGGACAGAACCTGGTGTCTGCTTCCAGGCCGGTGGGCTGGAGGCTAGTGGGCTTGTCAGCTGTGCGAAGGGCGTCTACTTAACCACTTTTCTGAGAGGATTGTTTCAATGGCATTTTCACAGTTGGCTTTGGGATCTAAATGTTTAAAATGGAGCTAAGCATTTGAAAGCTCCTGGGAATGACATGGGAGCATGTCTGAGCAGGCCCTGTTTGGGAGAGGATGGGAGGAGAACACCCTTACTGTTCAGAGACTGCTGGGGACAGAGGTCTCTGCCTTTGAGGCACTTGCAGTCTAGACAGAGGCAGCCTAAGACAGCTCTTCGCTCTTGGAAAGGAGCTGGGTGGCCGGAAAGGCTATGGCGCGGCCCCCACCAGAGCAGAGGGGCTGAGGGGAGGGAGCTGGGTGTCCCTTCATAAGCGTGATGGAAGATCTGTGTCTTGCCAGCTCTGTGCTGTCTCAGAGATACTCATGGGCTGGTGTTGGCAACTGTTAGGAAAGGGGGTGCCCAAGGTGCAGTGTGAACACTTGACAGGAAACCCAGCCCAGCCAGGGTCAGGAAACAGCCTGCCAAGAAACGATTGTCCAGGCTGAGACCTGGATAAGGAGACATTTGCCAGGTAAAAGCTGAGGACTTTTTTTCTTTAAAAGACACATTTTCTTTACAATATACTAACATTCAAGGCCATAATAATTCCACTTTAGTACATAAAAAGCAGTAAATGATACAAAGTAAGGCACAGTTACACTTTTCTACATGAAATACATACTGGGTGATCAGTTCTGTCTCATCTGATATTTCAGTAGCATTTGAAAGTCTTCACTCTGATCCTGGCACTCCTGTCTTGATGTGGTACTGTGTATACACAGACTATTCCCAAATGTGTGTCACCAGGCCAGAGCCCTCCCTTGAACTCCACGTGGATGGGATGTTTGATTCTCAAACTTGACGTATCTCAAAAATCAGTGCTTGACTTCCTGTCCAGACCCAAGGTTCCACATCTCCTTAAGTGGCCACTCATCCTGTCAGTTGCTCAGCCAAAGACCCAGCACCCTTGACTCCCCCCGCCTGCATCTCCCGTGAGGTGAATCCATTTCAGATCTGTCCAGATTCCACATACTCTGGCTGTGTCCACTGCTCCCACTGCGTTCCTCCCTGGCCTGCATCCCCGTCACAACCACAGGCTGATCTCCCTGCCGCGGGCTCGTCCTGACACACTGCTCCCCTCAGGCACTCCACTGGTTTCCCGTTTCACTCAGAATGAAACCTGAAGACCTCATAGGGCCTGAAAGGGCCTGCTTCGTCCTGGGCCTGGCTCTCTCTCAGGCATCTTTATTCATTCTCCCTTTGCATTTTTTACCCCAGCTGCTGGCCACCTTACTGCTCCTTAAATGTGCTGGCGCTGTCTCCTCTGTCTGGATGCCTTCCAGACACAATCTCCTGGCTTGCTCCTTCCTCTTCAGGGGCTTACAGAAGTGTCACTTTTCAGCGATGTGTTCTTCTTGACCACCCTGTCTGCAAGTGCACGCGTGTGTGTGTGTTTGTGTGTGTGCACTCACTGCATGCACATACCTCTCCTGGCATTCCCCATTCTCTGTGTTTATTTGTCCCCTCCATGCCCAAGGATGGGAAATACTGTCTGTTTTGTTTGATGCTCTGTGCCCTCATCACCAAACAACAGTGACTACCATTCAGTAGGTCTCAGGTATTTATGATGAATGGGCTGACCTGCTAAGAATCAGCAGGGCATAGGTCTCTGCCAGTTATCTCATGGAGAGACAGTGATACCTAGTGGGGGGACTGAGCAGGTGGGCATCATGGCTATTGTGTAATTGCATTCTGGATCATTCAGATGGCAGCTTAATTTTATAAAGTTTAGCACCTATCTAAAAGTAGTTTTTGGAGACCCACATATAAATCTGAATTCAAGAATATGTTAAATTTTAAGAAAAGTTTACTTTGTATGGGTTTAGGGGGCAAAGAATATTATGTTGTAGAAATCTCCCCTCTTCTTTGCCTATTAGCTACTCTGTTTTTCCCGTCATTTTTTCTTAAGACTCTGTTTTTAAGGTGTAAGAGCTTGAGTTCCATGTGAGAACTGGCACACAAGAGATCACAGTGCAGATTAGGTCAGTTCTTTTTAAATTTTTAAATTTTTTATTTTTAGAGACAGGGTCTTGCTCTGTTGCCCAGGCTGTAGTGCAATGGCGTGATCATAGCTCACTGCAGTCTCAAACTTCTGGGCTCAAGCAATCCTTCTGTCTCAGCCTCCTGAGTAGCTAGTACTACAGTTGTGCACCACAACATCTGGCTAATTTTTAAATTTTTTACAGAAAAGGGGTCTTGCTATGTTGTCCAGGCTGGTCTCAAACTCCTGGCCTCAAGCAATCCTCCCACCTTGGCCTTCCAAAGTGCTGGGATTATAGGTGTGAGCCACCTCATCTGTCCCTTTTTAATTTCTTAAATAATGTTAATAAGTGTTTTGGGTACAGTTGAGAATATTTTCCATATTGAGGACAGAAACAAAGGATCTCTTTGATTTTTCTTTAACTATATTTTTCTAGACCGAGTGATGAAATGGTTTTCTGTTTTGAGATAGTAAGAAGCTCAAGCTGGAGGCTTGTTGATGTGACTTTTAAAAAAAATTTCCTACCAAGGCTGTGGCAGTGTGTTGCCTTATAGTACGTAGAGCATAGCCAGACATTGGAGTCAGGGTGAAAGTCTGGCTCCATCGCTTACTGGCGGTGAGACCTGGGTCTGCTTGGTGTATAGTCCTAGGCTCGGCTCCCTCTCCCAGCTGGCTCGGACTGCCAGAGAGGCTTCTGGAGTGCTAGCATAGAGCACAGCATGCAGCAGGCCTCCACTTTTATTGTTTTCATGATGTAAAGGTTTTTTGTGGCATCTGTCTCTATTCTATCATCTGAGTTGAATGAAGTCTAAATTGTTGTGCTTTCCTTGAAATCTCTTAGAGTTTTGAGGTACTGAGGAGGGATAACCTGGAATGTTACTGGTCTTAGCTAGCAGCTGCGTTGACTGCATATCCTTAACTGTGCAGTGTTCCTCTGGGTCCTGGAAGAAAGACTGCTTCTAGGGCAGAGTGCCCTACCAGGGGAGGGTTCAGAATAAACTGCATCCCGGAGTTTGCTACAGACAGAAAGCCCACATCCCTGAGCCTTGTGAGCAGATTTACCAGTGTGTGTAATTTTTCTGGTGGGATCTATCATAGGAAAGTCAAGAGTCGAGCTGTGGAAGGTTGAATGGCATTACCTCCTGCCCAAGTCAGCCCCTCAGGCTGAGTCCTGCCCCTCAGATGCTTCATGGGCCCAGTGTTGTCTCCTGAGCCAGCACAGGAGACACTGACGTCTGTGGAAGAGTGGTTTTCCAGAAGAGATAGAGAATGTACCCCACTTAATTGGGACTTGCCACTTAAAAATGAATACTGTTAGTGATGGAAAGGTATTGAGAACCACTAACATCTATGGAATCCTAAAGCAGATTGGGAATTTGTCAACTCATTATGTGTTCAGCAAAGATTGCCAGATACAGTAGTAGATGCTGAGGAATGGGGTGAGTTGAGCAGTCTCCCTGGGGAAGACAGAAAGGGACAGGTGCATGTGATAAGGCTCATGGTAGAGGGAAGCCCAGGAGCCTGTGGAAGCCCAGAGCAGGAAAGAGCATGTAGCTGGGTCGAGGTGAGGAGACGCTTGTGGAGATGGTGCCTGTGCTGAGTTGCATAGCTGAGGTGAAAGCACCTACTGTGTGCTCACTTTGTGGTAGGCACCAGACGTGATGTTACTAAGACAGGATACCCACCCCACCATAGAGTAAGCACATAGCAGGTATTCAATATTTGTTTCAAGCAGGAGCGATTGGTATCAGCAAAACAGAACTTGCAGGGCATTTGAGATTCTGTGCAAAAGTCGGTAATGCTGTCTTCCATAAAATTGTAAAGTTGTCCTTCAGAATGAATGCAGGCCTGGTGTCCCCCGCACCCAACCCCAGCCACATACTGTATGAAAGTGACTAACTCAGCGTTTTTTCATGGATTCAGACTGGAATTCAGAGTTACTTCCTTTTACCATCCAAAATCTGAAAAATTCCAACTTTTCCCCTAGGATCTTTACCTTATATAGTAAATCTCTGCCCCTGGATCTGGCCTGCCGTATCTGGGATGTGTTCTGTCGAGATGGGGAAGAGTTCCTGTTCCGCACGGCCCTGGGCATCCTGAAGCTGTTTGAGGACATCCTGACCAAGATGGACTTCATCCACATGGCCCAGTTCCTGACCAGGCTGCCTGAGGACTTGCCTGCAGAAGAACTGTTTGCTTCCATTGCCACGATTCAGATGCAGAGTCGGAACAAGAAGTGGGCTCAGGTAAATGGATCTTTTGGTTCCCCCATTCGCAGCATGATAGTATAATTTAGGAAGTATGCTATCCGAAGGGCTCTAAGAATATGGCCATCTTTGAAGTAGTCCTTGGGCTGAAAGTGAAGAGAGCTGGGTTTGAGGCTCTGCTGCAGGGTGTCTTGGGCAAGACATTTCCTCTTTGGGCTGCTGTCAGGTGGAAGAGTGTGGATAATGAAAGCCTTCCCACCTACCTGCAGTGGCATGGGAAGGGTGAGAAGTCTTAGTTTGCCATCGTAGTGCTTTTTGCATGTTAGAAGGCATTTTTGTGAATCAAACCACCACCACTGCTCCTTTTTTAAAAAAATAATGCCAGAGACAGAAAGCAAAGGGAACTAACTCACTGAGCTCTCATGGGCTGTGTCTGTGGCAGGCTCTTGTGTACTTAGTGAAGGTTGGATTATCTCCATTTTACTAGAGAAGGGCAAGGAGGGAGGGCAAGGTCCTGCCGGATCTTCCAGCCTGCTCCAGCCTGGGCCTGATCTAGATTCCTCAGTTCTGCTCCACACATCCCTCTTAGGTCATGTCCCCTGTGGGACTGGCCAGCATTGTCTGGGTCCAAGTCTTTATCACACTAAAAAGGAAAAAAACCAACCATGTTCTTATTCCTGCATATGCTCAGTGTCAGTACCTGGCCCTCTGGTTTGATCTATGAAGGCTCATTCTCTTCCATATATGCCAGACAATGCCTGTTCTTGGCTTAACTTTTTTACTGTTGGAAGATTTTAAATATATACAAAAACAGAGTAACATAGAATAATGAACCCTCATGGGCCTATCCTCCAGCGGCAGTAACTGGAAGCATGGCCTGTCTTG
This sequence comes from Indri indri, assembly GCA_004363605.1. NCBI lineage: Eukaryota > Metazoa > Chordata > Mammalia > Primates > Indriidae > Indri > Indri indri. The sequence continues at coordinate 51,090 of RJWJ010008518.1, forward strand.
CTTCAGCTGTGTTCTAATTTGCCGTAGTATTTTAAAGTGAGCCCTAGGCAGCGTGTCATCTGTCAGTGTTACGTCTCTCTAAACCGTAAGGGATCTTTTAACTTAACTATATCACTCAAAAGTTATGAATCCCTTCCTATCATCAAATATCCAGTTTTCAAATTTCTGATGGTTTCAAATGTCATAAGTGGCTTTATAGTTTGTCTGAATCACGATCCAGATAAGGTCCATGCATTGTTATTGAATGCTCTAAGTCTTTTGAAAATACATATATCACTCCCCCTTACCTTTTATTCCCTCTCCCCCCCTTTATTTGGTGCAGAAAACATGTCATTTGTCCTATAACATTCCCACAATATGGATTTTTCCGGTTGTATCCCTGTGGTGGTGTTTAACATGTTCCTCTGTATTTCCTGCAAATTGATAGTTTGATCTAAAGACTTGATCAGGTTTCAAATTCGTTTTTTATTTGGCAAGATTACTTCCTAAGTGATCAGTCTGTCTCTCTTTGATCTTATGTAGCAGCCTATTTATTTTTTTTAGCAGCTTTGTCAAGGTTTACATACCGTGGTGTATATACATACCATAAAATTCACCCTTTTAAAGTGTACAGTTCAGTGCCTGTTTACTTACTTATTTATTTATTTGTTTTTGAGACAGAGTCTCACTCTCTTGCCTGGGGCGAGTGTCGTGGCGTCAGCCTAGCTCACAGCAACCTCAAACTCCTGGGCTCGAGCGATCCTACTGTCTCAGCCTCCCGAGTAGCTGGGACTACAGGCATGCGCCACCATGCCCGGCTAATTTTTTTCTATATATGTATTTTTAGCTGTCCAGTTAATTTCTTTGTATTTTTGGTAGAGACGGGGTCTTGCTCTTGCTCAGGCTGGTCTCGAACTCCTGAGCTCAGGGCGATCCGCCCGCCTCGGCCTCCCAGAGTGCTAGGATTACAGGCGTGAGCCACCGTGCCCGGCCTCTATATGTATATTTTTAGCTGTCCAATTAATTTCTTTCTATTTTTGGTAGAGACAGGGTCTCGCTCTTGCTCAGGCTGGTCTCTAACTCCTGAGCTCAGGACGATCCGCCCGCCTCGGCCTCCCAGAGTGCTAGGATTACAGGCGTGAGCCACCGCGCCCGGCCCTGTTTACTCATTAACCAGAGATAAGTTTTCCTCTCTCACCTGGGCCTTCCGACTGTCCTCCCAAGCCTGTCCTTTCCCTCTCTCCTGTCCCATTACAGAAGGCTCTGTCTGGTTGGTGGGCTCCCTCCCTACTGGGGTCTCTTGGGAAGAGACACAGCTACTGTAATGTGACCTGGGGTAATACTATGAAATGTGCCCCTGGTTTTACTAGCTGAAGGGGAGGCACTATTTTGTGTCTAGGGTGCTATGGGTTACATTTCTGAATTGTTAAATATGTTCAATTTATAAAAAAGGAATGAAGTACTGATACATGCTACAACATGGATAAACCTTGAAAACATCATGCTAAGTGAAATAAGCCAGACACAAAAGAGCACATATTGTATGATCCATTTATATGCAGATCCATAACAGGGAAATCTACAGAGACAGGCAGTAGATTAGTGGCTGCCTAGACTAGGAGTTGGAGGGTGGGATGGGAGGATAGGGGAGTGGTAGCTGAAAGGGTACAGAGGTGTTTTCTAGAGGTGAAAAGAATGTTATAAAATTGACTGTGGTGATGGTTGCAAATATCTGCGAAGATAATGAAAACCAGTGAATTTTGTACTTTAAATGGGGGAGTGATATGGTATGTAAATTATATTAAAGCTGTTAAAAGTGGCTGGGCACAGTGGCTCACACTTGTAATCCCAGCACTTTGGGAGGCCAAGGTGGGAGGATCACTTGAGGCTAGGAGTTTGAGACCAGCCCGAGCAACATAGCAAGATGTCCTTTCTATAGAAAAATAAAATAATTAGCTGAGTGATCCCTTGAGCCCAGGAATTCGAGGTGACAGTGAGCTATGATCAAGCCACTGTACTCCAGCCTAGGTGACAGAATGAGACCCTGTCTTAAAAAAAAAAATGCACTCAGCTCGTGTGTGAGCAGGGCTGGCTATATAATTATCAGAGATCCAGTGAGAAAAAAGAGCCTTTCTCTGGTTAATAAATAAATGGATAATGCAAATGGAAATGTGGGGCCCTTTGAAAATTATTAAAAATGTTAAGACAGTGACAGAAGAGTGTCAGCTAAGCAAGGCCCCTCGGAGTGCAGG
>RJWJ010008519.1:0-47164 GCA_004363605.1 Indri indri
AAAAAAAAAAAAAAAAAAGAAAAAGAAAAGTTTATTCTCTCACAAGAGAGAAAGACACAAGCAGGAAAGGCTGTGGCCCATTTTGACTGCATGTGTAACACAATTCACACAAGAAATTTGGAAGGATAGCCTCCTTATTCCACAAAGCCAGCAAGGAGTTCCTCCCTTTGTCCTGCCAAGGACAATTATCTTCAGGATAGATATACTGGTTATATCCAATGTTGCTCTTCTCACCATTCTGTTCTGAGCCCTTTTGTTTCTTGTCAGCAATTTGCACGGACACACACAATACCAAATACATACACAAATCAGCAGATTCCTTGAGAGGGGGGACCGTCTGAAACCTCCTTGTACATTCGCTCTAAGGATTGTTATCTCTGCTATCTTAGGCAAGTGAGGCATCGCCTCCCTATCAATGCCAGTAACAGGAAGGCGGAACGTGAACAGTGCATAAAAGAGTACCGAGTGAAACTGTCATTCTACTATGGACGTGGACATGACAGCCTGAGGAGTATGACGTGAATACCACTACAGGAGTTCTCTGCTGTAATAATGGGTGTTCATGAAGACTAACACGTATACCGTATTTTTACAAGCCATACTTTCTCAATGATTTGCACTATTATTTTGGGGGCCCTTATCTTATTTGATTCAACTTACCTTATGGCTTCTGAACACTTGAGCATTCACCATTTCGTTTCACAACTGCAAACAAGGCACAGAACTGCTGGACTACATGAAAATGGTCTCCAGAGCTCAAATCTGATTCTAAGTATAAAGCCTTCAATGTATTCACTCACTGAGCAAAACATACAGTTAGTGCATGCTCCATGATAGCAGGGACCATGCCCATCTTTTGCCACCTTCCCAAGCAGCAAGCACGTAGCATCCGGCACTGTGGAAAGAGGGAAGAAGGGGAAAGCCACTGTGCTATTCTAGGTATCTTACAATGAATAAGACCAAGTCCCTGCCCTAAAGGACTGGGAGACATGGAAACAAAAAATTATACTGTAGCACTGTGTTCCCCAACCCCTGGCAACCAGCACCCTTCCGTGGCCTGTTAGGAACCCGGCTGCACAGCAGGAGGTGAGAGGCAAGGGAGCAAAGCTTCATCTGTGTTTACAGCCACTCCCCACGGCACGCATCACCGCCTGATTTCTGCCTCCTGTCAGATCAGCGGCAGCATTAGATTCTCATAGGAGTGCGAACCCTACTGTAAACTGCGCATGAAAGGGACCTAGGTTGCAAGCACCTTATGAGAATCTGATGCCTGATGATCTGAGGTGGAGCTGAGGCAGTGATGCTAGTGCTGGGGAGCTCTACAGAGCTCAAATACAGATTATCATTAGCAGAGAGGTTTGACTGCACAATAAATGCAATGTGCTTGAATCAGCCCAAAACCATCCGCCGACCCCTGGTCTGTGGAAAAATTGTCTTCCATGAAACCAGTCCCTGGTGCCAAAAAGGTTGGGGTCCACTGCTGTAGCATGATGATGGAACAATGGGATTCCATTATCAAGAAAAAGGGATGCAAGGGCATTGCAAACAGGGAAGAATGTCTGGAGCCATGGTGACTTTTTTAAAACAGACATTTCCCAGTTTGTTGCTTTCCTTATACAGAATTCTTTCCTAGAAGACCACGCTCCTCCCGCCTCCTCCCCAAGTCCCCATCCCATCCCGCCTCTTCAACTTCTATTCAGTGTTGAGCAAAGCTCTCTTCCTCAGGGAGCTTCTTCCCTACCTTCCCAGGCCAGGCAGAGCTCTTCATGAGCTACCTGTAGAGTTCCTTGTACTCTGCCTTCATTACAACGATCTCAGTTTGGAGCTCTGTATGTCATTATTTGACTGCCTTTCTTACTAGATGACAAGCAACTTCGAGGCAGATTCAGATACATTTTGTTTACCGTTGTATCCTCACTGCCAACTAAGCACTGCACCTGGCACATTCTGAGAGCTCAACAGGTAAGAAAAATCTACACCTACAGGCATGAGGGGGCCTACCTATTTGAAGAAAGTATGGCAAAATTATTTTTTTAGATGATAGAAACTACTTATAAGAACTCAAATATCCTCTTCTAAGTTATTTCTTGGGTAAATGATATGGCACAAATTTTACTAAATATTTGTGCAGACTCATATCACTCTAAGACATATTATTACCTAGAAAGAAAAAGCAACATTTCTTCTGTGATTTAGTGTGTAAGTGTGTGAGTATCTGTCTGTCAGAGAGTTTTTAAGAATAATTTGCTCCCTGGCTTGTCGAAGTCCAGAGTCTTAAATGAGCTGAGGTAGGAAGGAAAGATGCCTTAATCATTCACATGTTTAGGGGCACAGATTCCTTCACCTTAGGGGAATCACTAATTCTGGCTTACATATGTTGCCCCATAATTATTAACAGCATAATGACAATATTAACAACACCCCAGCCTGGGCAATACATTATATGGTCACTTTACTCCTTCCAGACTTTGAAACCCTTTTCTTGGAACTCTGCATGTAAAAGGCCTAGAAATAACAGCTAACATTTATTAAATGTTTACTATGAGCTGAGCATACTTTAAGTGAATTAAATAACCCACTATTTACTTCTCACAAGAACTCTAATAAGGAAACCTTAGGAAATTGACCAGGATGGAGGTAAAATAACTTATCCAGGGTCACAGAGCTGGAGGGGGTGCCACTGGGTTTAACTCCGAAATCTTAACCACTCTGCTATATACAGCTTTTTGAAAAATGGCTTTTATCTTCACTATTTTTCTTATTCCTGAATAAGATGAACTCCCCCTCAGCTAATATTCTTCCATTTCCACTCTACCTCACATTCCCTACCTCTCATTCATCCTGTCCCTGTCTTATTCTTTTTTTTTCTCTCCAGGGTCACAGGAAACCAATAAAGAATACTGAGGAAGAGAGGCACAGGGTTCTAGGTGGGAAATGGGTCCCACAGGGAAATAGGTAGAGGTAGTTAACTGAAACACTTCCACTAGCATTTCCAGAAATCCAATTAGTCAACAAACTCTGTTGCTTAAGGTAACTATTGAAAGCATCAACGTTATAATGACAGATACAAGCTGACTGAATTCATTTAATCTTAAGGTATTTAAGATGATTATTTTGTTGTTTTGAGGGAATTAAAATGACGAGAATTTTTAATATAGAAATTAATAATACATGTAAAAGGGATAAACACTTCAAATGAAATTTATTTTCAGATTCTAGGTCCTACCACACCACATATATTTCCGAAATGTCCCAAAGTGTCACAGACAAGAATAGCATTCCGAATGTGGTTAATATATAAGCTGAATGTCAAAGATCTAAAATTTTTTCACACATGCAACTGACACGTGTGAATCCTGGCCTTGACATGTATTAGCTGCATAATCTCTAGTAAATCATCCAACCTCTATGTAAAATGGGTATATCACCTGCCCTATCCCCATTCCTAGAGAACTGTTTTACAAAATAAATGGGATGATGTATGTAAAACAATTGTAAACTAGAAGTGATTTATAATATAATGTAAAAGTAAAGCATAAATAAGTAATTTAAAATATAAATTACCTCCAGGTTTTTTTTATAAACGATATCTGAAGTGAGGTAAGGAATTCTAAAGAATGAGCCCAGCGTATGCACATTGACATCTGAAAACATCGGAGATATATGAAGTGGAAAGTGCACCTGCATAATGGCATGCAAAGTATGATTTCATTTCTGTAGGAACAGAGCATTTTTCTAAGCTTATACTAACATATGGAAGGCTACATACCAAGCTTTTAAAACAGATTAGAGAGGTGAAGCTTGTATTTCCTTTGTGATGAAACACGCCACTGGCAAAGACTCGCTCCTTGACTAAACTTTAGTCAGGCTCCTCTGAGCCTTCTTTTCAACTAGGCCCTGACCTTGCCCCCACACTACTCCACCCTCTCTTTGGCCTGTCCAGCCCAGTTTTAGCAAGAATCCTGCTACGTAAGTTTAAGAGTTCCCTACCTTTGATATATGATCGAGTTCCTCATCCCCCACCATTGACGTCTAAGTCTTTGGCTGGCCTTCATCAAGAGTCCTGTCAGATCAGTTTAGCAGAAATCCCCTTACCCTTGAAGTCTCCTTTAAGTAATTTTCCACCCACTGACCCCTTCACCTTGCTCCTTGCTATAAATCCCCACTTGCCTTTGTCGTATTTGGAGTTAAGCCTGATCTCTCTCCCCTGCTGCAGTATCTAGTATTCTTTTTTTTTTATATATATAGAAATAGGAGCTTGCTTTGTCATCCAGGCTGGAGCGCAGCAGCCTGATCACAGCTCACTGTAACCTTGAACTCCTGGGCTCAAGGTATCCTTCTGCCTCAGCCTCCCAAAGTGCTGGGACTATAGGCATGAACCCCCGTACCTCGCCTATTGCAACAGCCTTGAAAAAAGTCTTTCTTACCATTTTAAGAAGTATCAGAATTATTTTTTTCTTTAACAACATACAACACACACATTTTGGAAGCCAGATCTATTCCAGAGGTCCTTCATTTTTCCAGCCTCTGGAGATGAACATTAATTACTCTCCCTTGCTTCTGAATGGAGCTCTTCAATTACAGAGGCTAAGAACAAGCTTGCCCAAAAGACTTCAGTATCTGTCCCCAGGGGAGGAGACCAAATGGGTCAGTGATTTCAAAGGCCAGTGGATTTTAGAAGATGTAGGAATTGCATCTAAGTTATATACCACTAGTTAAGCAACAGTTGAGGTTAGGGGAGGTGAATGGGTCCATAGGGGGCTACCAAATGCTAGATATTTTATATTCTAAAACAGCTCACGAATTTGTCCCTTCCTCTATTTCCAAAGTCCCTGTCTTACTCTTGAAATAAGCTCCAAAATAATCTTGACTGCCTTAAGTCTCTTCCTCCACAGAGAAAAAACATTCTCTATGATGTTGTAACTATTGAATTTTAAAATGCTTCTCCAGTCAGGCTTTTCTCCTCCGTAAGAGCTTTAGATGGCTCTCTCATATACAGGAAAAACTCCTTAGCCTGACATGAGGTAAGGACCTCCCCATCTATTCCCGGTACCTTTCTGGCTCCAACACCTTCCATGCTCTGAAATACACCCTGAGCATCTGTTTCATCCCATCTTTTCTTTAAGGCTGGTCAAGTGAAGCAGTGGGATTGGAGAAGGAACAAAGGAAGGAATCTGTAACCGGTTGTGACCAATTAGTTGCAAACAGCACTGCACTCCAACCAACCCACCCCATCCTCATCTTTGTGAAATCTCAAACATTCTTCAAAGCCCTATTGAAGTGTCACCCCACTTTCCAGGCTGAGTTAACTACGTCCACAGCTCTTCTTTATAGACGCCTACTTAAAACATTTATAATGTTATGTTTCCTTTATCTGTTTACAACAGGTTTGTTTTCCTTCATCAGACAATGAGCTCCTTAATGGCAGGGGCCTTGACTTGCATCTCTCTATTCCCACTGCCTAAAACCATCTTGTCCAAAACCTTTACTTTACAGATGAGGAAACTGAGGCCCAGTGAGGTGAAGGGACAGTTAGTAAATGGCTGAGCCAGGCTGGAACCAAGGCCTCCCGTCTCCCAGTGAAATGCTCTTGTCACTACACCACGCCTGGGATAAATCCTCTTTACTTCCACAGATGACACCTGTCCTCGGCTCTCCTCTGATCATTTTCCCTGCCTTTCTCCCCTTACTGTTCTTCATGAAGTGACCTACCAGGAACCTTGAACTTTCAGTCCAGTAGACTGATAAGCAGTCTAATTGTTAAAGCTCAGAATCATTTCCCTCTTGGGTAAGTCTCTGAATCTGGGTGCAAAAAATCATTTGGTACTGAGAGGTCAGAGGAAAGGAATGGGGCTGAAGTTAAGTCTACAGGGTTTGCAAAGGAAGCGAAAGCACCTAGAAGGACTGATGCACAGTGAGCGATGCCCCAACGGGAGCTAATCTCTGGCCTGCCTGGCACCTCGTCCATGGTAAAGACCCTCATTCGAGTACCATCATTTACTCTGAATCCAGAGATCCAGAACACAAGGAACTACCCCCTTCTCAGGATCTTTTACTAGTAACCTCCTCTCTGCTTCAGTTTCATATAGCTAAGGTGACTTCCACAAGCAGATTATTTCTTTTCTAAAAGTTACATTTAGTTCTTGAAGGAAACATTTCTGAAAATATATACTTACAAGTTACACAGATCAAATTTTGCTGCCTTAAAGCTTTTCTGCCTAAACTAATTTTTTAAAAGTTATTTCTCCATAATTTTGTTATAAGCACTATAGCCACTTAGTTGCAACTTCCGTTAGTGAAAACAGGTGAACAGGGCATTTTACTTTGGAACATTAAAAAAAAAAACAAAAAAAAAACACCTTTGGCTTTAACTAAGTCCAGGTTTTTCTCACTTTGTCTCTATTTGCAGTATGTTTAAATTTAGCTTAATCCCAGAGTCTGTCTCAGTAACTCTACTGAGATCTGTATTTAATCAACCTCCTAAATCTACTCTATTTGCCAAATTCTTTTTGTAACTTTCTCAAAAGGCACCCAGTACCCTGTCCTTGGAATCTTTCCAAAAATAAGCACTCACTTTGGATGACTAAGAACCTTGGCAAACACCTGGCTACAAAGCAATGCCATGCTATGTGTAACATCTTCCAGCTGAGGAATAAGAGACTTGACCATGAGGGTTATAAAGGAAACAGTTTCCCAAACCAGAGGGCTTTCCCACAGTTTCTGCTTCCCTGATATTAAATTTACAAGTCAAGAGGCAGTGGTTTAAAACAACCAAAACTCTATATGGGAAGAAATACAGCCTCATACATCAAAGAATAAAAGGAAAGTCCTACCACCTGTTAATGGCCTAGAGTACAAAGAAATCCAGAAATCTTTTAATGAGTCTAATAGATATATCTCAGAAGCACAATAATAACAATAGAGTCTAGTATGTGCTATCATACTGGATATCTACTATATAGTAATGCTACTTTTTATATGAAATATTAAAATAAGAATTTGCATTTTACAAATTTTAACACACTCAGGGAGGTGAAGTCACTTGTCCAAGGACACATAGTCAGCTTGGGGAGCCAGCATGCAAATTGGCCTGACTCCTAAGTCTATACCACTCTTTCCTATTCACCACCTAAGTCAATCAATGATCTGGTAGATTTAACTAACTGTTGGTTCATATAACTATTCTGTTGATAATGAAAGCCTTAGAAAATCCATGGACTCTAAAAAGTCTTTTTTTTTTTCCCCCAGAGACAGGGTCTCACTCTGTCACCCAGGCTGGGGGGCAGTGGCACAATCGTAGCTCCCGGCAGCCTCAAACTTCTGGGCTCAGGTGATCTTCCAGCTCAGCCTCTTCAGTAGCTAGGACTACAGGTATGCGCCACTATGCCTGGCTCATTTTTTAATTTTTTATAGAGATAGGGTCTTGCTATGTTGCCCAGGCTGGTCTTGAACTCCTGGCCTGGCCTCCCAAAGAGCTGGGATTACAAGCGTGACCCACTACATCCAGCCTAGGCTGTAAAAAGTTTTAATGATATTTCTGTATTAGCTCTTAATACTTACGCCTTTGTACATATATATATATAGCAATTACTGGTGAAACTTTAGAGACTGACTCAAAGCCAAGCAATTATGGTTCTAAACTATAATATGAATTAAAATCCCACACTCCAAGTTGGTTCTCTGGAAAAAAATAAAATTGATAAACATCTAGTTGGGCTAACCAAAAGGGTAGGGGGAGGATAAGAAGTACTAACATCACAAAGAAAAGAGGGGTCATCACTCCTGATCCCATGGACATGAAAAGGATAATAAAAAAATATTATAAACTCTATTTTCACAAATTTGATAACTTTCAAGAAATAACTTACACGAAATGAACCAATTTCTTGAAAGTTACAATATATCGAAATTCATTCAAGGAGGAGTAGACCATCTGAATAGGTCTGTATGTATTTTAAAAATTGAATCAACAATTAACCTTACAAAACAGAATGCACCAGGCCCAGATGGTTTTACTGGAGAATTCTATCAAACATTTAAAGAAGAAATGACATCAATTCTCTACAATCTCTTCCAGAAAACAGAAGTACAGGAAACACTTCCTAACTCATTCTATGAGGCATCGGACCAAAATCAGACAAAGACATTACAAGAAAGGAAATTACAGGCCAATATCTCTCATTTCACAGACACAAAAATCCTCAACAAAAGATTAGCAAATCAAATACAACAATGTACAAAAAGAATTATACACCACAAAACAAGTGGGATTTATTCCAGGTATTCAAGACTGGTTCAACATTTGGAAATCAATTAATATAACCTAACATGTCGATAGGCTAAAGAAGAAAAATCATATAATCATATCGATATATGCAGAAAATTTGACAAAACCCAAACCCATTTGACAAAATCAAAAACCCATTCATGATAAAAATTCTCAGGAAGGCCAGACGCGGTGGCTCACGCCTGTAATCCTAGCACTCTAGGAGGCCAAGGTGGGCGGACTGTTTGAGCTCAGGAGTTTGAAACCAGCCTGAGCAAGAGCGAGACACTGTCTCTACTAAAAATAGAAAGAAATTAATCGGACAACTAAAAATACATAAAAAAATTAGCTGGGCATGGTGGTGCATGCCTGTAGTCCCAGCTACTCGGGAGGCTGAGGCAGAAGGATCGCTTGAGCCCAGGAGTTTGAGGTTGCTGTGAGCTAGGCTGATGCCATGGCACTCTAGCCCGGGCAAAAAGAGTGAGACTCTGTCTCAAAAAAAAAAAAAAAAAAAAAAGAAAAAAAATTCTCAGGAAAACTAGGAATAGAGGGAAGCTTCCTTAATTTGATAAAGTCTACAAATAAATCTATAGTTAACATCACATTTGATGGTAAGAAGCTAGATGCTTTCCCGCTAAGAGCAGGAATAAGACAAGTATGCCCCCTCTCACCACTCCTATTCAACACGTCATACTGGAAGTTCTCCTAGCTGATGCAGCAAGAAAAGAAAAGAAAAAGAAAGAAAATAAAAAGTAAAATACACAGATTTGGAAGGAAGAAATAAGACTGCCTTTGTTCACAGATAACAGATATAATTATCTATATGGAAAATCATAAAGAATCAATGAAAAAATTCCTGGAGCTAAGCAATGATAGCAAGATTAGAGAATATAAGGTTAATATACAAAAATCAATTGCTTTCCTATATAGCAGCAATGCACTGGAATCTGAAATGTAAAACATTAATACCATTTACATTAGCATCAAAAAAATGAAATAATTTAATATAAATCTTAACAAAATATGTACAAGATCTATATACGGAAAATTACTAAACTCTGATGAAAGAAATCAAAGAAGATCTAAATAAATAAAGACATATTCCATGTTCATAGATAGGAAGATCTATTATTATTATTAGGATAGCAATTCTTCCCAACTTGATCTATAGGTTCAACACAATCCCAATCAAAAATCTCAGCAAGTTATTTTGCTAATATCGACATTTTTTTTTAAGAGACAGGTTCTCACTCTGTCACCCAGGCTGGAGTGCAGTGGCACGATCACAGCTTACTGCAGCCTTGAACTCTTGGGTTCAAGCAATCTTCCCACTTCAGCATTCTGAGTAATTGGGACTACAGATACATACCACCACGCCTGGCTAATTTTTAAATTTTTTGTAGAGATGGGGTCTTGCTATGCTGCCCAGGCTGGTCTTGAACTCCTTGAGTCAAGCGATCCTCCCACCTCAGCCTCCCAAAGTGCTAGGATTACAGGCATGAGCCATTGCACCCACCAACATATTGATTCTACAGGTTGAAAAAAATTTTTTTTATCTGTAGCATAAAGTATCAAGTAATGATTCTAAAGTTTATATGGAAAGACAAAAGACTCAGAATAGCCAACACAATACTGAAGGAGAAGAACAAAGTTGGAGGACTGACACTACTGGACTTTGAGACTTACTATACAGTCATACTTCAGAGATATTGTGGAGTCAGTTCCAGAGCACCATAATGAAGCAATTATTGCAATAAGGTGAGTCAAACAAATTTTTTGGGTTCCCAATGCATATAAAAGTTATGCTAATACAATACTATAATCTACTAAGTGTGCAACAGCATATGTCTAAACAATGGACATACCTTAATTTAAAAACACTTTATTGCCAAACCATGCTAATGATCACCTGAGCTTTTAGCAAGTCCTCATCGTTTTGCTGGTGGAGGGTCTTGCCTGTCGATGGCTGCTGACCAAGCAGGGTAGTAATGGTTGCTGAAAGTTGGAGTGGCTGTGGCAATTTCTGAAAATAAGACAACAATGAAGTTTGCTGCATCAAGGACTGTTCCTTTCATAAAAGGTATCTCTGTTGCATGTGATGCTGTCTGACAGCATTTACCCAGAGTAGAACTTCTTTCAAAATGGGAGTCAATCCTCTCAAACTCTGCTGCTGCTTTATGTAGTATTCTAAATCCTTCATTGTCATTTCAACAATGTTCACAGCATCTTCACCAACAGTAGATTCCATTTCCAGAAACCACCTTCTTTTCTCATCCATTCAAGTTTTATCATGACACTGTAGCAATTCAGTCACATCTTCAGGCTCCACTTCTAATTCTAGTTCTTGTGCTATTTCTACCATATCTACAGTTCCTTTCCCCACTGAAGTCTTGAACTTCTTCCAAACTCTTGTTAATGTTGGGATTTTGGCCTCCTCCCATGAATCACAAATGTTCTTAATGGCATCTCGAATGATGAATCCTGCCCAAAAGGTTTTCAGTTGACTTTGCCCAGATCCATCAGAAGAATCACTATATAGGGCAGCTATAGCCTTACAAAAATGTATTTCTTCAATAATAAGGCTTGAAAGTCAAAATTAGTCCTTGATCCATGGGCTGCAGAATCGATTTTGTGCTACCAGGCATGAAAACAACATTAATCTCCCCATATATCTCCATCAGAGCTCTTCAGTGATTACGTGCATTTTCAATGAGCAGTAATATTTTGAAGGAATCTTATTTTCTGAGGAGTAGGTCTCAACAGTGGGCTTAAAATATTCAGTAAACCATGCAATAAACATGTGCTAGATGTGCTGTCATTCAGGCTTTGTTGTTTCACTTATAGAGCACAGGCAGAACAGATTAAGCATAATTCTTTTTTTTTTTTTTTTTTTTTTTTTTTGAGACAAAGACTTGCTCTGTTGCCCTGGCTAGAGTATAGTGGTATCATCATAGCTCACTGCAACCTCAAACTCCTGGGCTCAAGTGATCAATTACCCTAATGAGTAGCTGAGACTACAGGCACACACCACCCCAGCCTGGCTAATTTTTCTATTTTTTGTAGAGACGGGGTCTTGCTCTTGCTCAGGCTGATCTCAAACTTCTGAGCTCAAGTGATCCCCACCCCTCGGCCTTCCAGAGTGCTAGGATTACAGGTGTGAGACACCGTGCCCGGTGATTTAGCATAATTCTTAAGGGTCCTAGGAATGTAGGAATGGTAAACGAGCACTAGTTTCAACTGCAAGTCACCAGCTGCATTAGCTCCTAATAAGAGAGCCACCCTGTTCTTTGAAGCCAGGCACTGACTTCTCCTCTGTAGCTATGAAAGTCCTAGATGGCATCTTCTTCCAATATTTGGCTGTTTTGCCTACATTGAAAATCTGTTTAGTGTAATTGCCTTCATCAATTATTTTAGCTAGATTTTCTGGATAGCTTGCTGCAGCTTCTACATCAGCACTTGCTGCTTCACCTTGCACTTTCATGTTATGGAGATGGCTTCTTTCCTTAAACCTCATGAACCAACCTCCGCTAGCTTCAAGCTTTTCTTCTGCCGCTTCCTCACCTCTCTCAGCCTTCACAGAGTTGAAGAGAGTTAGGGCCTTGCTCTGGATTAGACTTTGCCTAAGGGAATGTCGTGGCTGGTTTGATCTTCTATCCAGACCACTAAAACTTTCTCCACCTCTGCAATAAGGCTGTTTTGCTTTCTTATCATTCATGTGCTCGTTGGAGTAGCACTTTTAATTTCCTTCAAGAACTTTTCCTTTGCATTCACAGCTTGGCTAACTGTTCATCACAAGAGGCCTAACTTTCGGCCTATCTCAGCTTTCGACATGCCTTCCTCACTAAGTTTAATCATTTCTAGCTTTTGATTTAAAGTAAGATTTGTGTGACTCTTCCTGTCACTGTAACACTTAGAGGACATCGTAGGATTATTATCTGGCCTAATTTCAATAATGCTGTGTTTCAGAGAACAGGGAGGCCCGAGGAGAGGAAGAGAGACAGGAGAATGGTTGGTCAGTGGAGCAGTCCAACACACACGTTTATCCATTAAGTTTGCCATCTTATATGGCACAGTTCATGGTGCCCCAAAACAATTACCATAGTAACATTAAATATCACTGATCGCCATAATAAATACAGTAACAATGGACAAATTTGAAATATTACAAGAATTACCAAAATGTGACACAGAGACACAAGTGAGCACATGCTGTTAGAAAAATGGCTCCGACAGACTTGCTCAACACAGGGTTGCCACAAACCTTCGATCTGTAAAAAAAACTCAGCATCTGAAAAGCACAACAAAGCAAAGCACATTAAGATGAGGTGTGCCTGTCCTGTTGCCTGTATAAAGCTACAGTGATCAAGACAGTATGGTACAGGTGAAAAAACAGACAAATACATCAGTGGAACAGAACAGGGATCCCAGAAATGCACCCACACAAATGCAGTAAACTGATCTCTGACAAAGGAGCAAAGGCAGTTCAATGGAGAAAAGATGGTCTTTTCAACAACTGGTGCTGGAACAACTAGAAATCCACATACAGAAAAATGATTCTGGACAGACCTCATACCTCTTACAAAAATTAATTTAAAATGACCTAAATGTAAAATGCAAAACTATAAAACTTCTAGAAGATAACAAAGGAGGAAACCTAGGGCACCTAGGGGTTGGAAATTATCTTTTAGATATAACACCAACTTTCATGATCTATGAAAGAAAGATCAGTAAGTTGAACTTTATTAAAATTAAAAAACTTCCCTGTGAAAAACAGTTAAGAGAATGAAAAGACAAGCCACAGACTGAGTGAAAATCTTCACAGAAACACATATCTGATAAAGGATATATTAATATATCCAAAATATAGTTGACCCTTGAACAACCCAGGCTGGAAACGCACTGGTCCACTTATACACAGATTTTTTCAACCAAATAGTATTCACGGTACGGGAAATCTGTGTATATGGAGGGCTGACTTTTCATATTTGTGGGTTCAGCAGGGCTGACTGTGGGACTTGAGTATGTACATATTTGGTATACACAGGGGGCCTGGAACCAGTCTCCCATGTTTACTGAGGGAAGACTGTATACAAAGAACTCTTAAAACAGAACAATAAAACAACCCAATATAAAAATAGGTAAAAGATCTGAACAAACACCTCACCAAAGAAGACATACAGGTGACAAATCAGCATATGAAAAGATTATCAATATCATATGTCATTTAGGGAACTGCAAATTAAAACAACAGTGAGATACCCTAAACACCTATTAGAATGGCTAAAATCCAAAAACACAGCACCAAATACTGGTAAGGATGTGGAACAACAGGCACTCTCATTCATTGCTGAGAGGGAGAACAAAATGATAAATCTACATTGAAAGACAGTTTGGCAGTTTCCTACAAAACTAAATAAAGGCTTACTATATGATTCAGTAATAATGCTCCTAGGTATTTACCCAAATGAGCTGAAAACTTATGTCTACACCAAAACTCATACACAAATGTTTACAGCAGCTTATCCATAAATGCCAAACCTTGGAAGAAACCAAGATGTCCTTCGATAGGTAAATGGATAAATAAACTGTGGCATATCCATCCATACAATGGAATACTATTCAGGGATTAAAAGAAATAAGGTATCAAAGCCACAGAAAAACTTGGAGAAATCTTAAATGCAAAATACTACGTGAAAGAAGCCAGTCTGGAAAGTCTACATACTGTATGATTCCAACTACATGACATTTCAGTGATGGCAAAATGACAGAGACAGTAAAAAGATCAGTGCCTGCCAGCAGTTCAGGGGATGGGGAGGATGGATGAACAGATGGCGCACACAGCATTCTTTGGGCAGTGAAATTATTCTGTAGGATACTATAATGGTACATATATGATATTTTACATTCGTCAAAATCCATAGAACTACATACACAACACAGAGTGAAAACTAATGGACCTTAGTTAATAACAACATATCAATATTGGCTCATCGGTTATAACAAATATACCACATATTTGAGATGTTAATACAACACAAGCAAAATGTTAATAACAGGAGAAACTATGGGAGTAGATGAGAGAAAGGGTATATGGGAACTTTCTGTACTTTGTGAGCAATTTTTCTATAAATCTACAACTGCTCCAAAAAAATTAAGTCTATAAAAAAAACCCACACTCCCTAAAGGTAAACAATAATGACAGAAGTGACAATATACAACATACAATCCAAAACACAGCAAGAAAAAAATCAGCATCAGGATGAAAAGAGGCATGAACCAACAAGGTCAGCACAATTTAGATACAAGTCAATAACATAACTTTATACGCCCTGTCTGCAGGCTTCAGTCCAGACTGAGGGATCAGCCTAAGAGAAGCAGGTACATTCACACAAAATCAAAATCTCATGGAGCTTAAAAGAAACTGTAAAGATCACCTACTAACTCACTCACTCTTCAAATTGGCAGCATGAAACCTAAGTGTTTCAACTCCTGTCTTAGCTCCTAGAAGACAACAGATCACATCTTTTAAGCTACTGACCTCAAATATAGACCTTAAAGCTGAGCAACTCAAGCTCTGGCCACTTGTGATCAAATTGGCAGCATGAAACCTAAGTGTTTCAACTCCTGTCTTAGCTCCTAGAAGACAACAGATCACATCTTTTAAGCTACTGACCTCAAATATAGACCTTAAAGCTGAGCAACTCAAGCTCTGGCCACTTGTGATGACTACTCATAGCAAATCTAGAATTACTCTGCTGTGCACTACCGAGTTCATCAGTTGTTCTAGAAAGCTGGTAAAGTGGAGAAAACTTCCACTTCCTCAAAGAAATGAGAGATGGCCAAGGTTTGGCCTAATGTTCAAAAGAAAAGCAAATATTTTAATTGGGGAATGGTATGAGAAATTCCACCTGACTACTAAGCTACCCTTGAAAAACTGTGAAAGGAAATGAAACATAATGAGTCACCAAAATTGAAGATAGCCAAAGCACTTTAAACTCCTCAGTACATATAATCCTCAAGATTGCAACTAAAACGATGTAACTTAGAATCCAAAATTTTGTAGGTTAATGATACTATTAACCTCTTATTAATAATATCACCTCTAAGAACCATAACAACTACACTGAGAACAGCTCTTGGAGGTGCTGGCTCTCTTAGATAATTTTCTCTGGCTCCACACAGCGTGTGGTCAGTCACATGCCCAGCACAAGTTAGACCATGTCGCTCTCAGGTTTCCTAGCCCAGGTCACACGTTCTGCTGCTTTGTGACATCCCTGACATGTCTTTAAAGGATGAGCAGCTGTCAATTTTAAGAACTGACTAAAGTTATTCAGGGATGTCAGGAGAGTTGAACATCAGAGAATCTGATGGCTTGTGACCTCGATACTATATCCTGAGCCATCCACAGTTGGAGGACCTTCACCAGCCTCCCCTTAACGGTCACAGACCTGAGTGTTCTCATCAGCTGCAGAGGCAAAAGGGGCTGCAGAGGCACCTGTCCACTGTGAGACAGACATAGTCAGGATCTTCCCCTCTCCATAGTCTTTACCATTAACAAAGAAGAAAAGCCAGTATATAAAATTTTTAATTAGATCAAAAAATTTGCGATTCAACACTCATTCGTGATAAAAATTCCTCAATTAATTAATATCAATAATATATTAAGTGGAAAAAAAACCAAGTTGCCAATTATGTATCACCCTCAAAACAAAAATGAAATATATTTGTATATGCATGGAAAAAAATCTGAAAAAATATACATAAAATTGTTAGAGGGATTGAAGGGAGGAAGAGACACTATAGATTTTGACATCGCTTGACATTTTCATCATGAGGATGTATTATTTTAATAATTTTTAAATGATATTTTTGTTTTAGAAGAGTTAGAATCAATAGCACTCCTGATCTTGGTTCATTTGATTTTCTATCAAACATCTAGAAAAGAGTATCTTACTAAAAATCACCAGAAAAAAAATTCTCAATTATACACACTGATGTAAATTAAATTATCTCTCATTTCTATTTTTCCTCCAAATTCTCATCCTTGTCATGTGTGTCACATGCAGACTCCCACTGGTGCCTCAAGGACAAAGGTTATACCAAGTATATCACCCTGAACACACTGCACATTGATTAAACACATTTTCCAAGAGAAACAATGTGAAACAGCACATTCCAGACTTCCTGGTTCCATCTTCAGGTCAGTGAACTACTGAATGTATAATTAATCTTTTCATTATCTTCTGAATTTACCAGCAGTTGTTTTCCAGAGCTCACTATGTGGAATCTCAACTTTGGAGACACAATGTACTCATCAGACAGTGCAAAATACACTCTGTTCTTAAATCCACATAGCTGCTTATCTTGCAACTATTCTTGGCCAGAAAGACAAGTGAACAGTCCCTGAGAAACCAACTCTGGAAATGGAGAGCATTATCCGCCACCTAACCAGGACCAAGATAACTAAAACTCATTGTGTTTGCACTGCAGCGCTTCCTCTGAAGCTTCAGCCACTGCCCGCGATGGCAGGGAGTAGCAATCATATTTCTTAGATGAGCAAGATGTGGAAAAGCCACAGAAACAGAAAATGCTCCTGAGTCTTCAAAGCTTACTGTGGCTGATTTTTGCACCATCATCTACTTTACAGATATTTCTAAGCAGAACAAGGAAACCAGTAATAAATACCATGTGAATACTGTATATGAAAAGCATTAACTGTCCTTAGCATATTCCCAAGTACTTCTTATTTCCAATTACTTGAAAGCAAATGGCAGAAGGCAGCTAATTACGTCACCACAGTGTATATCATAATACTGCTAAAATAAACTGCACTGGTTCACAATAAAAATATTTATTGAATGCATATGCACTGACTCAACAAGGGCTGCAAATTCCACAAACCTGATGAAATGTACAGGATCAAATGAAGTAAATTTGTTGAGAAGACTTGTGCAATCACTCCAGTGAAGCTGCGGAGAGACCCACTGTCCTGTCTGCAGGAGGCGTGTATTTCAATCTGATCCATCCTGTGAGGGAAAAGGGCCTGCCCCTACAGGGAAGGGCTCCTAGGACAGCTGTGCCAGTGACTGGTCTGTAAGTCTACCTACTCCAGGTAGTAGATGGTAGGGAGCTCATTTGCCTGCAGATTAAGGCCATAGTTGTCAATCACCTTTACTGATAATAAAGGTGATATTTCTATCTCCACCTGTCTGACTCTGTATTTCACTCTTTTATTTTTATTTTTATTTTTTTTATTGTTTGTTGTTTATAGGGGTACAGGTGTTTAGGTTATGTATGATGCCCTTGCCCCCCCCCACTCTTTTTAATTGTTTCTGAAACAACTAGAGGTATTCGTTAATTGGCTCCCTTACATCCCTGAAACGCTACCTCCAAAGGAGCCTGAAATCAGTGCTCTAAGCCCTTATGTAATCTAAAATCAAATGTTTTTAAAACAAAAATTCATAATTCTTGGGATGACCAGTTAATACTCTAATACTCTAATTCTATAACTACTTATAGGATAAGTTCCAAAGACACATTTGTTTTGTAAGACTCTTCCAAACTCAGAGAAAAGAAAACAAACAAAAAAACAAACTAAAACAATGTAGGAGCCACTGGGGTATCCCACAAAACAAATACAATTAAGTAAAAAATAAAAATTCAAATGTGCTAGAATAGAATTCTAGGGGAAGGAATGGAAGAATAAGTGTGCTTGGTTACATGCACAGCACAGAGCTGTGGCCGTAAATGGCACATGACAAACGCATCTATCCACTGAGGGGCAGAAATCTATGTACACAAGCAACAAGATGATTTGTGCCAGGGCAGGGGGGCAATGACATGGCCTTTTCCACAGAGCAATTTCACCCCATTCCTGAAGGGAGAAGACAGCTCTCTTTGGGAAAGATACTGGAGACTCCCCCTGACCTCTTATTCCAAAAGAGCCTAAATAAGATTGATTTTTTTTTTTTTTTTTTTTTTTTGAGACAGAGTCTCACTCTGTTGCCCAGTCTAGAGTGAGTGCCGTGGCTTCATCCTAGCTCACAGCAACCTCAAACTCCTGGGCTCAAGCAATCCTCCCGCCTAGGCTTCCCAAAGTGCTAGGATTACAGGCATGAGCCACTGCACCTGGCCAGAGGAATATTTGAAATGAGTAACTTGTGCCTTCTTTCTTTTAAGGTTCTCTTTACACAGCTGGTGGCCAGACATGGGAAGTATCAATGAAGCTTTTAATATTATGAAGCTGGTGTGTATTCTACTCACTGGGTCTTCTATTAATAGTGATATATATTAAGTTAAAATGTTATGTCTTCAGGATTTGGTTTAAAGATGGGAGACAACTAAAGCTACAGGAAAGAGAAGCCCAAATATTTTAAGCAGTTCCCTTTCTCACATTTAAGTACAAAGTCCAACAACATCAGCAAGTCCCAGCTCTACATCTCATCTCAGCAGTTTTTAATGCAAACTAACACCAGGGTGGTCCCACTTTTGATTCTGAAGATGGGACACTAAAAAATGTAAATTGGCTCATCCCTGTCCAGGGAAGCATGAAAACAGAGTCAAATCTAAGCATGTCCAATGGACAAAACTCAAAATATTTTCTTGTGTTACAGTAAATACGAATAGCCTCACATGGCCACTGCTTCAAGAAGGGAAATAAAAACAACTTCTTTCATCTGAAAGAAGAAACCTGAGCAGGCTGATGTTTGAAATAGTTAGAAAAAGTGATCCACAGCAGTCTTATAAAATAAAATGGGAAGGAAGAAGAGGAAAATACGCTGGGGGTGGGGTGGGAGGTGAAGAGAGGGGAATAAGACAGGATTGTTTTAGCTGAGACGTACACAATTTTTTCTTTAAATGCCTTAGCCAAAAGAAACAGGTTTCATATGTGTAACAGCAAGGGAAGCTTGGTTCAGAGCCAATTTGTCATGAAGCCCAGTTTCCAACACTTACTATGAGGCAAAGTTGCAAGGATTTTTTTTCTTGCACAAGGTTCCAGGGAAAGGGATGTAGGCAAGATGCCTGCACTATAATGCAACTGCAAATGAGAAAATAGACAATAACCAGACAGGGTCCTTGAGTAATACCAAAATAATTTAAAGCTAACCAAGCTCTAGGCAAGCTTCAAAGACTTCAGTGATTAAAAAACCAATCTCGCTAGCGTTATAAGTATCCTGGGAACCAAAATGAGGGCTTCCTTCCTCATCAGCTTTCTGGAAAATGCTTCAATTTGTAAAGAGTGTAAAAGAAAAAAACAAAGCTTTCAACTCCCCAACACATATAGTTATCTGATTGGTTCTTCAATTCTTCTCCCGTTCTCCAAGTCAATCCTCCTAACACCATGGTACCCTGGTCTAGGACCACAATTTCTGGAACAGCAGCCCTAAAATATCGGCTATTGACTGCCATATTCAAAGAAAATCACAAGAGTCTCAAGTGAAAATCATGTTTAATTGCATTAATGCCATATAATTTGTTGGTATTTTTTCAAAGGCATTAGCCTTGACTATTCTTTTGGAAGATGTCAAAGTTACAAAAGGGTTGGAAGAAACCAGACATTGGTATAATATCCCAGGAAGTCAAGTGTTAGAAGGAAGGTAGTTGCTTCCAGAACACTGATATGGTTTTCCATGTATAAATCCAAAACGGCCTTCTTCCCATCACTCTATGCATTACCCCTCTGCCACCTTGCCTTTAAAATCTTTATGCTTCCATTTCTAATAACTGATTTCCAAAAAATCTATTTAGTCAATGACATTTTGTCCACAAAAGTAGTGATAGAATGATCAGAAATTCCAGACTGCCAAACAACTTTCAAAGAGGAACGAACTACTCATATAACTCAACAATAAAAACACAAATAACCCAATTCAAATATGTCCAAAGGATTTGAAAGACATCTTTCCAAAGAAGATATACAAATGACTAACAAGCACATGAAAAGATGTTCAGTATCATTAGCCATGACGGAAATGCAAATGAAAAGTCACTTTATACCTACTTAGGATGGCTAAAGTAAAACACACAAACAATAACAAGCGCCAGAGAGAATGCGGAGAAATCAGAACCTCATATATTGCTGGTGGGACTGTAAAACAACACAGCCACTTTGAAAAACAATGTGGCAAGTCCTCATAAAGTTAAATACGGAGTTACCATGTAACTCAGCAATTCACTCCAAGAAAAATAAAAGCATAAATCCACACAAAAACCTGTGTGTGGATGTTCAAAGTAGCATTATTCATAATAACCAAAACATAGAAACAACCTAAATTTTCATTAACCGATGAATAGTTGAACAAAATATAGTATAGTGGAATATTATTTGGCAATAACAAAGAAGTACTAATACATGCTACAAAATGGAAGTAAGGTTCTCCTTACACAGCTGGTGGCCAGACATGGGAAGTGTTTTCCTGCCCTTTAGGTCTTTGGAAGTGTCCTTCACAGAAAGGGGTGTTATTTATTGCACCAACCCATATGTTCATCTGACCATGAATTTTCCCAGACCTGCACGTAGATTATAGGGGACTTTCCTCAATGAAGGAAAGAGTACTAGGCAAACTGGCTTCATCCCTTGCCCTGGACTGGCTGGAACAAAAAGTATAGCAGTTTGCCTCCTCTAAACATTTTGAGTCACTCAGGTTTTCTAAGATTTAAATACCACTTAAGACTGTGGCTCCATGAAGTAATGCCGTTTGCAGGGAGTAAAATGGCAGAAGGGGAGGGAGTAAGGTCCTCTATACAAAGATAAAACTTGTTTCTGAGAACCTTCAAGGCTAAGAAGTCACGAAGGTCCAATACTGAAAACAGCCTTTATTGGAGACAAGCAGGAAACCCTTCCTTTAGCCAAAGCTAACAAAGAAGAAGGGTCATTTTGGACAGACGGCTTACCAACTAGGAAGGGGCCCCAGCTACATCTGTGACTGTGATAAATGGGAATGTGGCAAAATGATACTTCTCAGGTGATTCCCAAGTTTGCAAAATTGTAGATAATTTTCATGGGAGGAACTGCACAAAAGCAGAGGAACTGGCTTCTCAGAAACAAGCAGAACAGAGAGAAAAGACAAAGGAAGGAGAAAGACAAATTAGAGGCCACCACAGGACATCTCGCTCAACCCTAATGCAACTCTGTGCAGTAAGCATTAGCATCTCTTTTTTACACAAAAAGGGATTTAGAAGACAGATGGCCTGCCCAGGTCCCATAGAGAGTGTGCGGCAGGCTGAGTGTGAGCCTGCTCTGCTGGGTTCCACTGCCTGAGTGAGCGACACCGCAGGCACTGTCCATTCACCTTTCTTCCTGTGGAAGCCGCTCTTCTCTCGTATTCCATCCTTCTGTGCTTTATCTACTTATGTTGTTGAGCTTCCGAACAGCCCAGGAGAGATACACCTACCACCCCCTTGCTAAGTCCCCCTAAAATAATGAGAAAAAAGACCAATATTAAAAACAAAATTATGAATATTCCAATTACACTTGAAGAGAGTTTCGAATCATTGGGAAATGTTTACATTAGATATGAAAACCAACTTCCTGTGCTGGAAACTACCCACTAGCATAACAGGAAGAAGACCAAAACCTTTTATTTAATAAAATAAGTCTTCTGGATTCCAAAGGGAATGAGGGAGATAGCTATGGATAAAAGATACAAGAAAAATCTCATTCATGAATTTCAGAAGTCAGAGAGCAGGGACAAGGAGAGTAAGACAGAACTATGGGGGAAATAAATAGGATATTTTAGAGGTGCGTGTCTCAGATACACTCTCTCGGTTAATCAGTACGATCTTCACAATAAAGAAAGAGGTAGAATAGGCTAGGCGTGGTGGCCTGTAATCCTAGTGCTCCAGGAGGCTGAGGTAGGAGGATGGCTTGAGCTCAGGAGTTCAAAACCAGCCTGACCAAGAACGAGACTCATCTCTATAAAAAAAAGAAAAATTAGGCAGGTGTCATGGTGCATGCCTGTAGTCCTGGCAACTCGGGAGACTGAGGCAGGAGGATTGCTTGAGCCCAGGAGTTCGAGGTTGCTGTGAGCTATGATGACACCAGTGCAATCTACCCAGGGCAACAGAGCGAGACTCTGTCAAGAAAAGGAAGAAAGGAAGGGAGGGAGGACAGGAAAGGAAAGAAAGAAAGAAAAAAAGCAAGCAAGCAAGCAAGAAGTTTATTTCAAAAGGATAAAGAAACAAGAACAAAAAAAATTTAAGCAAAGTGGCAAATGGCTACTGTTCCAAATGATGATGATAAAAAACAAAACTGGCCCTGTAGAATAGATACCTGTATGGCGAACTACACACAGGTGAACAGAAGGCAAGCCAAGTCACCCAATAGCATATCTGCAAATACGCTCAAGAAAAATGGGAGCTTTTCCAGGCAGATAGCTGCTAAAAAGGGCAATCAAACATGGGTGGAATACATTTATTTATTCATTTATCATAATCTTATCAAGCCCCTATCGTGCAAGGTACTTTTGCTTATGAAATCTTACCAAAGAGGACGAAATGAAACAACCACCACCACGACAAAAATGTACTGAAAGCCTGTTAGTACCAACAGCACTCTGAGTACTTACTACATTCCAGATATTATTCTAAATGCTTTATAGTAAAGCCTTTACGGAGAAAGGCATTAGTATGTTTTCTTCATTTTACAGAGGAGGTTAAATAACTAGCCCAAACCCTGCAGCCACTAAATTCTAGGCACTTTGCATAAACTCTCTCACTTTTTCATAACAAGTCTTACCTTCACTACACAGATTTAAAAACTGAGTCTCAAAGAGGTCAAGTGACCTGCCCAAAGTTACACAGCTAATAAGCGGCCACAGCCAGTGTTCAAACCAGGTCCACGGGACTTAAAAATGCATCTGCTCCCTCTTACGTCACCATGTGATGTTCCTAAAACATCCTCAATAGAACTAAACAGAGGGAAGAGAAAATGCCACCTTGCAAATGGTGGCTCCAGCTAACTGAAGGGAGACAGAAACACGGTGGCAGACAGCTCCAGGGCCAAGACTCAAATCCCGGCCATGCCAGTACCAGGTGTGTGACTCTGGGCAAGCTGCTTAATTTAACCACACCACGCCTCAGTTTTCTCATCTCCAAAATAAGGTAACAACTGTACCCTCCTCATAGGAGTGGTTGTGAAGATTAAAGTATTAGAACAGTGTGTGACACAAAGCAAACATGGATAAGGTCCTTACCGCAATCCACTCTGCTGTGCTTACGCTGTTACTCAGGAGTCTGGGCAAAAGCCGTGGCCTGGGGGAAACCAGGGCTCTTCCTTATCGTAAAATCAGAGCCTCCCTGTGACAGAGTGCTCCTGACAGGGTGATTCAAAGCATGGAAATCTGTCTTTTCAAACGATCCTGTGAGGCTTGGAGCTCTAAAAGCTGCTCTCTTCTTCCACCTTGCTTCTTCCTTTGTAATCTCAAAAGTATTCACCAGCAGCACCTAACCATGCTTAGGCAGGGGGACTATACAGAGATTTGAAATAGCAGAAGTCTGTGGTTCGTGAATACAGAGATGGGAAGAGGTTCCCTTACGGAAGGAAAACTGAGTTGAAGCCCAAGCCCCAGCAGACACCCTGAAAAGCCTGTGGCTCAAGAGGATCAGAGGGACTGGCAGAAAGTTGAGCAGTAGCCCTAACAAGCAAGAGCCACAAATGAGGCCTGCATCAAGCAGACCATGTGGAGCTGGATGCCCGGTGAATGGCGGGAATACCAGCCTTGCCCGCTGCTCCTAGATTCAAACTGCAGCCCCAAAGAAGCCACCTCAGTTTGGGGAAGGGGGTCCCTCACGGGGTGGGGGTGGGGGCTCCTCTTGGTTGTAAGAGGTAGGTAAGGAATTGCTCTCGTTTACCACTAAACCTTCCCCGAACCTGCTCCTCCCCCACCTCCAACCACCAGTTTTTTTACACAGGCATTTATGCAGAATTGGAGACTCAGGTCACCTAGCACTTGTCTCCCTTGTGCCTCCATCAGTCACCAAATCCTGTACGTTACAGTGCTGTTTTAAAACACTATCTACACCTACCCCTTCCTCCTTCTTCTGTGGCTGTCGCTGAGTGCAGACCCAAATGTGGTAAACTATCAGCATAGCTTCCTGGCTGGCCCTCCAACTCCTTGCACTGCTCCTCGCTTCGACCACCCTGTACATTCACACTGGACTCATCTGCTTGCACTCCCAGTTTCTTGTTCCACGGCTTAGAAATCCCTGGTGGCCCAAATAGTGCCCTGGTGCCCCTCTATAAAAACTAATCTTTAGAGTCTATTTATCAATATCTCCCACATCCCATCCTCCAAACCATGCACCCAATTTAACTTTCCATTACCCTACTCAGTTTCCTTACAGCTTCTTGGACATATCGTGTTCCTTCTTCATTCGGCATCCTTATGCACATTGCTCCCCCTTGCCTGGGACACCAGCTCCAACTGTTCTCTTAGCTTCAAACCTTCAACCCATTCTGAGCCCCACCAAGGAAGCCTCTCCTGATCACACCTGCCTCAACTTTCTTCTTCCACTTCTGAATTCCTCCAACACTTACACTCTGCATCACTCCATTTTATGTCATAATAACATTATTGAATACTTAGTACACCATCCCAAGTGTTCTATGATTATTTAATCCTTACAATAACTGGATGGAATTATTCTCATTTTACAAATGGACAAACGGAGGCACAGACAGGCTAACTGGCCCAAAGTCACACAGCAGAAAATCCTGGAGCCAGGATTCAACCTGGTGCCAGAGCCCACACTCTTAACCACTACATAATAATTATAAACTCCTTCATACTGCACCATAATTATAATTTACTCAATAGTAGGATCCATGCCTATATTCCCTACAGCCAAGCCCCAAAGCTGCACACTACCTAACATGCCGGAACAGATGACAGGAAGCAAGGTCAAACCCCCAAGCAGGGACTGGTTCTGCTGTTTAGCAGCAGCTAGAAGAACTTTTCTCTTCCTGGGAGGTTGGGGGGCAGCAGTGCAACAAGGCTGTGAATGAGCCCTAGGCTAATGCTCCAGTATAAAATCCACCTCAAGCACAAAGACAGAACACACTCTTTGTCTGCATACTTTGCACCTCAAAGTCCACAACCCAGGGGTCTAGGATTCTACAATGAAGTATTCAAATTAATGCATGACAAATTAGAAGAGGTCACAAAACAATCCCAAAGGTTCCATTTTGGGAACTCCATGAATAAGAGAGACTGGGAACACCTATACTTTCAGAGTACTCTAAAGAAGCTTCTGGGGGATTCCTTCTCTGTTAAACACAGCCCAACACAGGCATGGATGGTCAAGGGAGACCGAGGGCGGCCCTCAAGGAGCTTACCAGCTACCATAGCTAAATTTCTCTTGCTGCCACCCAGAGAATGGGGGTTTGCTCCTGAAAGTCCAAGACCTCAGAATGCCCTGCCCTTCTCACAGGTGAGCATCCCTCATCTGTGTCCTCTACTGGGTGGCACACTAGTACCTGGGAATGTCAGAGCTTCTTTACTATAATTTGTGATCATCAGAAGATACAAACCATACCTGACCGAGAACTACACGAATCCAATCTTAGTCATAATTTTACTTCACGTTAGCTTAGGACAGGGTGATACGTATAATGACACTTGAGTCTTTTATAGCCTCCTCTAGTTTTACTTCCTAATTCCATTCCTAACGAAAATCCCTCAAGATGCTCCCTAAAGCAGAGTTTCTTAACTTCGGCACTACTGACATCTTTAGCTAGATAATTCTTGGCTGTGGGAGGCTGTCTTGTGCACTGTATGAAATTTACAGCATCCCTACCCACTGGATGCCAGCGGCACCCACTTTCCCAAAGTGTGACAACCAAACACATCTCCAGGCATTGCCAGTGTCTCGGAGTGGGGGTGCCAAAATTGTCCCAGTTGAGAATCACTGCTCTGAACACTAAAGAAAGCTCATTTTGGTCTGAATCCCAGAGAGTGCCCCTCCCTTCATCCAATATCAGGCTGAAAATACTTTTCCCCATTTTCTCAAACCCCACACACCATTCCCCAGGATTCTATTGACAAAGTTACTTGAACTAGATTCTCCAATTCCTGGCAAGAAGGCCCTTCCTCCATGTCTTGTCATTTACACCTCCATGCTTTCTCAACTATTTCTCTAGAAAGGTTCTAAGTTTCCTACTCAGTTACCCCTAGGCCCACCAATTTACCCTCCCTTCACATACAGAGTGTTTGAAGGTCTTTGCCCCAAGGCCCAATGACATGCTCATTTTCTGCTCACTGCCAGGGCCTAACCAGGCTCCCCTCCCTGTCACCCTTGATGTCAATACCCAAACGGGACTTTAGGAAAGCCATTCAATGAGCAGAAACTACAGGGAGGAATGACCTTATGTTGGGGAGAAAAACGTAATAAAAGAGCATTTATGAAATGTCCAAAACAAATGAGTTTTATTTAAAAAATAACCATTTATAGGCTAGGAGCAGTGGCTCACATCTGTAATCCCAGCATTTTGGGAGGCCAAGGCAAGAGGATCACTTGAGGCCAGGAGTTCAAGACCAGCCTGGACAACATAGCAAGACCCTGTCTCTACATAAAATTCTGAAAATTAGCTGGGTGTCATAGTGCATGCCTATAGTCCCAGCTGCTTGGGAAGCTGAGACATGAAGGATCACTTGAGCCCAGGAGTTCAAGACTGCAGTGAGCTATGATTGAGCCACTGCACTCCAGCCTGAGCAACAGAGTGAGACCCTGTCTTTAGAAAAAAAACAAAAAAATCATTTACAGAGGATAGGAAAGAAAGTAAGAGCCTGCTAAGACAGTCAAAACTTCTGAGAAAAACAAAAGGATAATGTGAAACTATGGCTAATACAGACCAGTAATACATTAAGAATTAAGTCTCCTTGTAAATTAATTTAAAGAAGAAATACGAGAACACTTGAAAGTCCAATAGAAATAAATATTACAGTAACTGCTGAGTTGCCTACTTTAACAAATTACTCTTCAACAATAAAGAGGCAAAAGATCTATATAATTAGGCAGGAAAAATAAAAGTGATAGTAGAGGCAATTAAGACTCTCCTAAAATCAGGTGGTATGAATAAATATATTACCAGATTCCTCTGCCTTTGTCTCTCTAGTCCTTTTGTGTCCTCCTCTACCTCCTTTATCATTTCACAAAGATTTTCTTGAAATAGCAGGAGCCATCCATTTGGAAATCCAAAAGCCCCTATGCCAATGGTTGCCAAACCACATAAAGAAAGAGCAGTACTGCAGGGAAATATGAGACTAAAACTAAACAAGTTACTCCCCAAGAATGTCTTCTTTAGAAAGGGTTAAAGCATGAAAAAACAGGAAAATGCATTTGCAGAAGCTTTTTGGAAGACAGCTATGCTCACCACTATAGAGGCTTTTTGGAGTAGAGAATGTGTACAAATCTTCAAATATTTTATGAGGATTATAATTGGTCCTAAGGGCTGTAAGATGCAGGTCTCTGGAACACATAAGTGTGTAATAACTAGAAACCTGAAGATAGCTGAAAGAAAAGCTAAAGGAAAAATGTGTCTAAAAATCAGACCCTGACTAACTTCTATCAGACTTCATAGACCTGGCTGGCTGGTTATATTAACACCCATAAATACAAGGGAAAAGAAAAATACACACACACGCACACACACACATCCCTCTATTCTATGCCAAGTACATTAGATGCTGGGAGGCCATGGGGCCAAGCCAACATTGCCAGTGTATTCAATGTCCACACAGTTGGTTTTTTTTTGAAACCTCCTCTCGATTTCTGATGCCCCTGCCTCTTCAAGAGGACTTGGGCCATCGGAAAAAAGTGCAGACATCCCTCAAACAGCTTGTGGCTCTTTCAGTATGCAGCAGTGAGGACAGCGGAGGGTAGTACCAAGGGGCGAGGAGCAGCACGGAACCCGACACTGGGCACAACGCATGCACTTAAATAAGGATCTAAGAGTTGATCCATCTTCCTCTCTCCATCTGAATTCAGGAATCCTTCCTTCTGGTCTCAGAGGAAGAAAGGTACTTCTCTTCTCATGCTCTATCTCCCCTATCATGTGCTCACTCAATTACATCTATGATGTAACTTGATGGACCTCAGCTTAAAACTATATAAATTAGGCCAAGCATGGTGGCTCAAGCCTTAATCCCAGCCCTTTGGGAAGCCAGGGCAGAAAGATCACTTCAGGCCAGGACTTTGACACCAGCCCGGGCAACACAGTGAGACCCCCATCTCTACAAAACACAAAAATTAGCTGGGCATGCCTATAATCCAAGCTACTCGGGAGGCTGAGGCAGGAGGATCACTTGAGCCCAGGAGTTTGAGGCTGCAGTGAGCTATGATCATACCACTGCACCCCAGCCTGAGCCACAGAGTGAGAACCCTGTCTCTGAGAGAAAAAAAAAACAAAAAACAAAAATTATATAAATTAGTAGAGCAGTCTGAGCTTGGGCAAGGTGCTTAAATTCTAAGCCTCTGTTTCCTCATCTGTAAAAGGGAGTTTGACTACCTACTTCCCAGGATTGCTATGCAGAGTAAATAAGACAGAATAGAAAATATGCTTCTCCCAGTACCTGGCACACAGTAAGCATTCAATATGTGATAACTATTAACATTACTCCAGAAATCTTCAATTTCTCCCTTGCTATCAAGTTCTTCCTTCCGTTGCCTTCAGATATGGTCAGAACAGATCTCTCAACGGAGGAAAAAAGCCTCACTGGCCCCATCGCCCCTCTGGCTACCATCCTATTTCAATTCTTCCTGACTGCCAAACCTCTGAAGTCAGTCTTCTACTTCACGCCCTGACCACAGACTCACTACCTATTCACTGCACAGCCCCTCAAGGCAACTACTGGCTTTCCCCACCTTAGTGGCACAGGTTTTCACAGGTCAGGGATGCACTCAACCACCAAATCCAACTTCTGTTTTCATTTTCTCTGATCTCTGAAGCACTTGACAAGGTTGACCAATCTTTCTCTTGACCACCGTATCATGGTCTTCCTAGACGCCTTCTTCAGCTCTTGTGGTTCCTGTGGTGGCTTCTCTGGCTTTGCCCCCGGGGTGAGGAAATGCTCAGGGCTCAGCACTCTGGACCCTCTTTCTCTGCACAAGCCTGTTCACAGGGGACACAGTCACCCTCACAGAGGAACCTACCTCAGGTTCCATGAGGACAAATCACAGAGCTATGAGGGCTTTTATGTTGTGTGGAGGAAATCCTTGTCCTGCGAGGACAGATTTGACCTCTGGAAAATTGCTGAAATGCAAAGCCAGGTGTGCTGACTGAGGTGGAAAGGCAATGTTTATGATCAAAACAATGTGAGAAAACAATAGCTTGAATTGTTAGGTTTATAAAATGTCTAAATTTCTCATGACATTTCCAGCCCTGACAGGATAACGTGGTATTTAGGAAGGCAGATTCTGAAGCCAGACTGAATCCTCACTCATCCATTCACTAGCTCTATGACCTCAGACATGTTACTCTTTTGCCTCAGTTTCCTCATCTGTAAAATGGGGATAATAGTACCAGTGTATATGGCTTTGTGAGGATTCAATGAGGTATACATAAAGCCCCAGCATAATGCTTAAAATATAGTAAGTGTGCAATTTTAGTTGCTATTGCCCCCTACTTACTTTTTTTTTTTTGAGACAGAGTCTCACTCTGTTGCCCTGGCTAGAGTGAGTGCCGTGGTGTCAGCCTAGCTCACAGCAACCTCAAATTCCTGGGCTCAAGCGATCCTACTGCCTCAGGTTCCCGAGTAGCTGGGACTACAGGCATGTAGCACCACGCCCGGCTAATTTTTTCTATGTATTTTTAGTTGTCCAGATAATTTCTTTCTATTTTTTTTTAGTAGAGAAGGGGTCTCGCTCTTGCTCAGGCTGGTCTTGAACTCCTTAGCTCAAACAATCCACCTGCCTCGGCCTCCCAGAGTGCTAGGATTACAGGTGTGAGCCACCGCGCCCGGCCCCTACTTACTCTTATATTCAGAGTCTCAGTCAAAAGAGCATGTCAATTAAGATGTCCCAAAACAGAGAAAGAGGAATAATCCACATTGGAAACAGTGAGGAACAATGCTTTCAATTATCCACATATAACAACCTGGAGGAGGGGTATCAATTTATTCAGAACATTTAGATTCATTCTGAGTCTCCGCAACCTTTAATGCCCTTACATTTGTTTACCAAAAAAAGTTCCTGATTCTTTTACTGGCCAACAGTTACTATCAACACGGAACCTGCACATTTGAATAGACAGAACCCCTTGGAAAAAGAACCTCAAGATTCTGTGGTTCATGCTGTTATAAACTCCAAGTATCAGTTGTTTGGATAAATAAGTCATTATCTATACCATCTTCTCATCAGAAAGCTTCAAGTTACACTAAGGCTTTTTGCGAATATAAGTCACCACCTACCTATGTTAAAAAAATGTTTTTGGCTGGGCGTAGTAGCTCACCCCTGTAATCCCGGCACTTTGGGAGACTGAGACAGGAGCATCACTTGAGGCCAGGAGTTCGAGACCAGCCTGAGCAATAGCAAGGCCCCATTCCCACAGAAAATTAAAAAAAAAAATTAGCCAGATATGACGGTGCATGCCTGTAGTCCCAGCTACTAGGGAGGCTGAGGAAGGAGGATCACTTGAGCCCAAGAGTTTGAGTTACAGTGGGCTATGGTGACACCACTGCACTCTAGCCCAGGTGGCAGAGCAAGACCTTGTCTCTAAAAAAAAAAAAAAAAAAAAATTTCTTTTTTAGAGACAGGGTCTCACTCTGGCTCCATCAAAGCTCACCATAACCTCCAACTCCCAGGCCCGAGCAATCCTCCTGCCTCAGCGTCCTGAGTAGCTGGGACAACAGGCAGCAGGCACCATCATGCCTTATTTTTTGTAGAGACAGGGTCTCACTATGTTGCCTAGGCTGGCCTCAAACCTCTGGCGTCAAGGGATCTCTGGCCAATTTGGGCCAGGTGCGGTGGCTCACGCCTGTAATCCCAGCACTCTGGGAGGCCGAGGCAGGAGGATCGTTTGAGCTCAGGAGTTCGAGACCAGCCTGAGCAAGAGCGAGACCCCGTCTCCACTAAAATAGAAAGAAATTAGCTGGACAACTAAAAATATATAGAAAAAATTAGCCGGGCATGGTGGCGCATGCCTGTAGTCCCAGCTACTCAGGAGGCTGAGGCAGAAGGATTGCTTGAGCCCAGGAGTTTGAGGTTGCTGTGAGCTAGGCTGACGCCACGGCACTCTAGCCCCGGCAACAGAGTGAGACTCTGTCTCAAAAAAAAAAAAAAAAAAAGAATTTTTTAAAAGATGTTAACATTCTTGAAGGACATAAAATCAACTACAAAGAGTCACTTCTTTCTCCAGTACCTTCTAAATTCTTATAGAATTTCATAGCTAGAAGAAGGCTTAAATACTTTTGAAGCCAAGGTCTTCATCAGCTGCCACATTTGGAAGCTCCTCTCAGTGGTCCCTGTGTCCCTTGGCTTGGGTGAGGGACAAAAGAGAAAACAGATGAGGAGAAGATTCCTTTGGTATCCTGCAGGTCCACCAGGCCTATTGCACTAGAAATAGTTCAGCAGGTGGATGCTAATCACCTGAGACCATGCTGCTCCCAAGTTGTGTTTTTTAAATACCCAAATAAAAAATTAAAATGTATTAATGTTATAAACTGCTGGTACCCTAGTGATTCTTAGTGTAAAAAGCAGACATTAACTGCACTTGACTCATTAGCTTATTATACTACTAGCTACCAGCTATAGTCACGATAAACCCTAGTTTCCAAGCGCATGTGTTTTGTTTAAAAAATCATATTCAGAAGAGAATATGGTTTGACCAATGGCATATTTTGATAGAAAGAAAGTCCTGACATAGACTATCTTTTGGATACACTGTGTAAATTTTCCATACCAATCAGAGATCCAGGTGGCCTAGGAGGCATAATTAATTCTATTTTTAACTTTTGGACAAACTAAGAAATGAAGCTATAAAAATAGATGTTTCTCAGCTCTCTCCACCCCGAAGTTCCAACACTCGCTGTGTTTGTCCGTAATCTTTATCTGCCTGCATGACAGTCTCATTGTTTTGTGCTATTAAAGTATTGCAACTGCACAATATAAGACCATTGCTGGCACTTTCCCAGCAGAAAGAATTAATCCCTTTAATGATCACTTTTGAAGTATAATTGTACAGCTCCCTAGAGAAAAGGCGGTAAGGCCCTGGGACAGCACTTACGTGCAGAGAACCAGTCAGCCAACAAGTCCTCAGCAAGGCAGTGAGCACAGGAGAAAAACAGTATGTGCCAAACAGACCCAAGTGTGGAGCCCAACTCTGACACATAAGCTGAATGACTCTGAGCACTTTACATAATTCCTAAATGGCTATATTAGCACCTAACCTGGAGGAGTTGAGGCTGAATTCAGTAAGAACGTACATAAAGAATCAAATGTAATGCCTCACACAAAGTAGGCTAAATGAATGACATTTTTCATTCCAAATACTGTGGTGCATCTTTAAAAACTGCCCTAGTGAGGAGACAGGGAAACACTATTTTAAAGTCTGTGCCAAGAGGCTCATGACAAAACAGGCAAGCAGACCCAGTCATCAATAAATCAACAGGAATTGGATTAGGAACTCTTAAAAAACAAAAATAAATAAAAAACCACCTACTCTAATATCTTCAAGCAGGTGGAGAAAGGAAACAAAAGTCTACCAAGCAATGGAGCTACAACTGTGGCCAAGAAAAAGACCTTCCCTACTTTCAAGGAGCTCACAGCCTAGAAGTAGACAGAGACAAGCAAACAGGGAATTACAATACAGCACAATAAATGCAATGGCAGGAGTTACAGAATAGGCTCTGGGAGTAATTAGGAAGGGCCCTCACAAGCAGAATCAGAAAGACTTCCTACAGGAAGTGACATACAAAAATAGTAACAACAGCTGATTAACAGTTGCTGAGAAACTACTATGTGCAAAGAATATACTAAGTGCACCGTGGATTACCTCCTTTAATTCTCAGAACAACACTGTAAGACAGCTACTATCATTACTGCCATTTTAAAGATGAAACACGTTAAGAAACTTCCCCAAGGTCATATGGCTAGCAAGTGGCAGAGCTGAGATTTGAATCCACACAGCCTGACTCCAGAGACTAGGTGCTTAGCTATCACCTGCTGCCCTTTCCAACCTGAGGCCAGATGCTGTCAAGGGTCAGAGCATTGGAAGTTTTGTAGTCACAGAGGCATGTGCAGAGGTCTAGATGCAAGGCAGAGTGGGCCCAGGTTCAGGAGAATTGCAAACAGCACCTCTGCAGGCACAGAGAGGGCACTTAATATTTGTTGAATTAAGTAATCCTGAAGCATCCGGTGCAAAGCTAACAGCACTGAAGACAGAGAACTGAGCCAGACTGCAAAAGCCTCAAAGACACAGCAAGGAGTCTGGACTCAAGGCAAGCCACCATCCTGAAAAGGTGCTCCAAGTCAATATTTAATTTTCTCTTAGAAACAAGTCTCCCGGAGGAACCTTCACAAGGGACTAATTTCCAACTTTTTGAACTAGAAACCCTACAAATTCCCAACCATAACTGACACTTATTCAGGATCAAGTTTTTAAAAGTGTATATACAGCTCAAAACATAAAAGTAACCAGTCAAATTCACATTCAATATGCTATACATTACATGGTGTTCTGTAAAATAAATTTCATGCTTGCAGTCAGCTTTTTACCTCCAAATCAGTAGGCAACAGAATATTTTTAATGAGACTATAAAATTCAGAAAACAGAGTTAGTGGCCATATTTAAGGAGATCTGGAGACAACATGCTAAACGTGATGGCTTTTTATGGACCTGATCCTGAGATACCTTTTGCTGACTTCTTTCCCTCATCATAATTTTCTACATAGAATGCACAGAAGTGCATTAGGGATGAACTTGTTGGCAGCCATTTATTAATAACAGCCCTGTAGCTTCACCTCCTACGACAGTTACAAAGCTACATTTAATAAGCACATATCATGTGCCAGAAGCAGTTGGGAACATCTTCACGTGGATTATCTCCTTTGATCCTCACAATGGCTGTATGAGGTAGATACTATTATTACCCCCATTTTGGAAGTGAGAAAACTGTAGCTAAGTAACTTACTGCTAAGCAGAGGGGTGGCATGTGAACCCAGACCAACTGGCTCGGGAACCATACTTCTAACCACCACACAGCATGCCTCTCCAGAGTCACACCTGCCTTCAGAATGGAATCACCAATCCACATCTGCACGGAATTCTACACCCTTTGGTTTTCAACCAGAAGGTCTTCCACACCTACAAAGTTTCAATGCTTTGACTTCAATGATGGCTAAACTCAGTTTCTAGAAGGAACAAGTGGGGACTGGTCCTAGGGAGATAGCAGACAGGGAAGAATGAGGAACAGGAAAAATATCTCTAGAGTGAGCCTGAGGCAAAAAAAACAAAGAACAAAAAACTGAGGAGGGAAAACCAAGGCTGTTTAGGAAGCGGCTGCGTATGTGCTACCAGGTGGGAGGAGGGCAGTTGGTAACCAGAGACAGCCTCTTCCTCTCTCCAGGGACTGTACCATCCAGGAGTTCTGGAAGTTGCTTATCAACCCCTACCCACAGCTCCACGCTCTCAAGCTGTTGTGACCCTGGCCAGAACAGAAACACCTATATTTCCCTTAGCAGGGCAACACGGTTGGTTGGAGAGGTGAGGCCCATCTGGGCCAGAGAAGAGGCCAACGAGCAAGGAGGAAATACAGGGCAGTCACTAGTCGATCCCACAGGGACAGGACGTCCCTTCCTCTCTTCCTAGTTGAAAGAAAGCAAAGAAACCTCTACTCAAAAAAGATCTTTTCCCACATCACACCATCAGATTTCTCGGTTAGTTTGACAGACAGAGTAAGACAGGGCAGAACACCATTTCATTTGTACTTTAATGTGAATTCTCTTACAAAAACTGGTTTTCTAACACCAAGTTGGATCTAGCTACACAATGGTTATAGGAATTTTGATAGGTAATTTGGAACACTGGGAGGTAGTGGAGCTTGGTTGGCTTTGAAGAGAAGAGGTCATTGACATGAAAAGTGCCAAAGAAAAGTGATATCTGACTGTATCTCCAGTCAAATCTGCCTCTCCACAAACCACACAGGAAGAGCCTCTCCACTCAGCCAAGGGCCTGCTCCCATTTCTCCTTTGGTAGCTCAGCCTGGGGCAGAGGGAAAGCTGCCAGCAGGTCGCTGGGACTAGCTCCTTAAAGTCAGCCTCCTTCTTCTCCCCCAGGTCTTGCCCTGGGAGAGTACACAGACCCCATGGAGGCCTACAAAGGATGCCGGGAGAGGGTTTAGTGGTGAACCAAATAAAGGAAGAGGCAGGGTGTTTTATGTTGCCTCAAAAAGAAGATGCCCGGCCGGGCACAGTGGCTCACACTTGTAATCCTAGCACTCTGGGAGGCTGAGGCGGGAGGAATGCTTGAGGTCAGGAGTTTGAGACCAGCCTGAGAAAGAGTGAGACCCCATCTCTATAAAAATAGAAAAATTAGTTGGGCGTGGTGGCACGTGCCTGTAGTCCCAGCTACTCGGGAGGCTGAGGCAGGAGGATCGCTGGAGTCCAGGAGTTGGAGGTTGCTGTGAGCTAGGCTGATGCCACGGCACTCTAGCCCAGTCAACAGAGTGAGACTCTGTCAAAAAAAAAAAAAAAAAAAAGAAGAAGAAGAAGAAGAAGAAGATGGCTGTTAGAAGGACCTGTGTCTTTAACGTAAAAGGGAGAGTCCCTCCCCCAATTATTAGCCATTCTACCCTATTGCACCATGTAAGGTAGGATGACTACAAGGTAGAACATTAACGAGGGACAACCACATTAAGGCACATTGCTGCTGCCATAGAGAACAAGGAGCAGTGTTTGTTCACAGGAGGTGCTCAATAAATGCTGAGTGAAAGACCAAGATCGAGAATACTAAATAACTTACAGAAATTTCCCAAAACTCTGTAGTCCGATAATGTGGTATTTTTGTCCTTTTTTTATGTAATACAATTCCCAGCTGAACCATTAACACGGAGAACTACAAACCCTACACAGACGGGACTCTGAACATTCTGAAACTTTTATTTTTAAGTTATATGGGACAGAGCATATTTCAGTGGCAATAGGAAGACTTTTACAAGAGACCAAATGAGGAAAAATCTCTTTAAAATGAGACATCTGGCAAACCTGGCAATTCAGTTTTTATTTGTTGATGAAAATTTCTTGGACCTATGTTCATCTTTGAATCATTCTTCTTAAAATAGAGGCTTTACAGAGAGCATTTTGTCTAATTTTTCTTCCATAGCAGGCTCCATTGAGAACACAGAGGAAGCAGCAGCCTCAATCTAAAGTAATTTCATTTTCACATTAATGAACATTCTAACTCTAATTCAGAAACATTTGTTGAGAAGTGTACTGTGATTGAGACTTTGGTCTCATCCTTTCACAAATCTCCATCCAGACTTTCCTCAGCGTTAAGGAGTAAGATGCAGACAAGATGCCTCTCTACGCCCAAATTCTTCAGAGGCTTTTCACTGGCTACAAGGCAAACAGCTCTGATCTGGAACCAAATACCTTCTCTGAGAAGATGGGAACAGAGAGAGCCAGCTCTGCCTTAAACTAGCAGTGAACCCCAAACAACAAAGTGACTCACAGATCAGGGCTTCAAGAACATGCTGGTCCACCTCAAAACACAATGAGAACACAATGAGTCTTTTTTTCACTGCACTATTACGTTTTCATCAATCAAGCTGAAGGAGAGGAAGAAAAGCCTCTGGAAATCTTGGGAATATAAAAATCCAACTGTAACTTGTTAACAATAAAAAAGACTACATAGGCCTAAAACTCCAAGATGTTAACAAATACAGATCTATGCTTATAGGCAGCGGTGTGTCTACATTTTTCCCCTATAGCTGCAATACGAATTATGGGGACTCCTTCACTCACCAGGTATCTGAGTACACAACTAAGCTCAGGCACTGACATGGGGCAGGGATACAGAGTAAGCAAAGCTGACAGACACGGCCTCAGCCCTTACGGAATTTATAGTCCAATGAGGTAGACAGATCTAAAGTGACCCTGGAAATAAGTATGTATGAAGAGCTAGCTAATACCTCCTACTACGAACAGGATCCTCTGTTCACATGACACCCTAAAATCCTATTTTAGAATAAAATATATCCTCATTTTACAGCTGGAAAAAAGATACATGAAACAATTTGCCAAAGGTCATACAACAAATCACCTCAGTTCGGCAAGGCCTCGAAGTCCACTTTCTTTCACCACATCAGGTAAGCTCTGCCCTCTCACTGCTGCTCCCAGAAGCCCTCCCCAGGAAGAAACAACTCTACCACGGGGCCCCTCTCCCCCAGACTCAGAGCCTCGGGACTGGCCTGTGTCCAGTGAATACTGTTTTAGGTGTCCACGGTACATTGTTAATGCTCTTCTCACTTCGCTCATGGGGAAATTTTCCTTCTAAAGTTCTTCAGAAACTGAAGAGTCAATAAAACAAGGAGCCCATAGGCCTTTTTTTTTAAAAAAAACAAAATAAACCTAAAATGGATACTGGGCCCTGTAGGATTTTTTTTTTTTCCACACATCCCCCCTAGCCCTGTAGGATTTTTAAGGTGCACAAGAAAATGCACTAACATATTATCTTAACTCTGTTTCCCCTATCCTGGTCAACTCAGTACTGACTGACAGAATTTTCAAAACTGTCTCCTCCTCAACCTTAGAAATTTCTTACTCACTACCTTCTAAACCAATTTAAAAATACATTGAATAGTGCCTTCCTGAAAACACCGTATAAATCAAATTGTGATGACTTCCAGGCTCACTAGGGTAATTTACTAAGTGATGAATATTTTTATTGGGCAAACCATGAATCCTTCATTAACACTATTTACATTCTGATGTTTTTAATTGTCTGATATTAATAATTTTTTACTTTTCATACAGTAGCCCAATCTAAGAATCATTTGTATGAATTTTTTAAATGTCTGCATAAACTTCTTCGGGTAGATGACATGCTTCTTGATTGATTAGGTTTAGAATCAAAAACTATTTCATTTATAATTTCCTAACTAGTGAATAGTTGGGGGGTCAAAACGCTATGGCATCCGCTCAGCCACTATTATGATATGTAAACCCAAACAAGTCTGTTCATTTCTCTGTGACTACTTATTTGTATTGTGGGCACATGAGTAGCCTTTCTCCATTTTACAGAGCCGGTGAGGCTAAATGAGACTAAAGAGGTAAATGCAAAAGGTACTATTTAAAGTCAAGATATTTGATCATCTTTCTGTACCTGGCTCCTAGCAAAGGGCCTAACGCAAAACAGAAACTCAGTAAACATTTGAAGAAAGGATGAAGCTCCTCTCTGCAGAAGCTGACGGCTCTCATAAAGTACAGATATGGAAACCTAACCTTAAGGAACCAAATGGTGGGTCAGGTTAACCACGATAAAAATAGGCAATACACACACAGCCCAAAGGGCCACAATAAAAGGCTCTACATTTAACCACCAAACACTGTACAACCTATCGCTTTATGCCACAGAGATACACAAAAGCAGTTCAAACATGTCGCTCAAAATCAGTTTTGTTTCTCAATCTAAAATGTATCATTTTCTTTTCGATGATCCTCTAACCAAGATATCAAAGTATTCCTGCTACTAGTGCACCCCTTTTTAAACCTAAAATCAACTTTGTGCTAGAATAAAGTTGTTCTATAAATAAATGTCTACTAACATCCTTACTATCTGTTGGGTGAGAAATTCTCAGTTATTTCAATCTGTACAGTACTCTTAAATAAAACATGTTGCCAATTCCTTCTCCGAGGTGAAAGGGCCTCTCATCCCCATGGTGTGCTGTCCCACCCCTGGGGGCAGGCCACCCAGTCTCAGGGTCTGGAGCTCCTACTCCCTGAAGACCCCAGACTCCCAAAACTCCTGGGATCAGGGAAAAGCCACAGGAGCTGCTCTGGGGTTGAGGTTGGCTGGTGAGAGAGAATGGGGCTGAGGACCACCAATCCCCTCCACAGAGCTCCTAAGGAAGAGTTGGTGTTTTAACATAAGATAACCAGAGTAGGCTAGTGATGAAGATGAGTTTACACAGATATCAGTGAAAACTGCTGACAGGGATGCTAATTAGAAATGCTGGAGAACCAACAAATGAATAAACAAGAACTGTGAAAACTTGATCTGGCCATATATAAATTAATAATATAGTTATTTATAAGAACTGCTTACCTAATTACCATGAAGCACAATAATGATCACTGAAGGTGTCAAATTATGAGTGTTTGATTTCATCACAACACTGAACTGAGGTTACATATGCTCGTCTTCCATAAATTTCTTTTCAAATAGCATGCTTGTTTACTAACAACTTAAAGCTGAAATGAACAACCCTAGATAAGTAAGAACTTGTGTTGCTGTAAAAACATAACAGTCCCTGAGCACACCCTGAAAACTAGACTAGCAGGAGCTCGTGGTGGCACAGAGCACTATATAGAGATTCCAGGGGCAACAAACGTATCTTGTAGTTTTATTATACGTGACTGTAGCTACATGGCCATTGCTCTTCTATTCATTTGAATAAGGATTCTCAGCCTCACATACCACCATCCTTCATTTGAAACTGTCGAGGATTTATAGTAACAGGAAATTTGGAGTTGCGTAGGCAGATAACTAAATTATAGCTGGCTGGAGAGAAAAGCTTCCTCTCAGCATATAGGGTATAGTTTGGGTTTTGTAATGACCATTCAGGGTTAGGACTCCAGACATTGTCAATCAGAAAGCAACAGGAGCTTGTTTTGCATTTCCTAGAAGTTTTTAGTTGTACGCACAGTCCTTGAGCTTCACGAGGAGACATTCTCACGGCCAAGGGCCAGGACTCTCAGCCTGAGTGAGGAAGCCCTAGGCACCCAGGTAATAGCCCTGCCGGTTTAAAGATTACCCCACTGTTAGTTACCCTGTGCACACAGAAGGAGCTTATTCCAGCAGAGCACAGACCAAAGCAAAGGCAGGGATAGCTTTAAACTTTATCAAACTCTTCGAATACAAACTATACTCCATTTCACAAAAAAGTGCCAATCTGGCTTTCTGCACACTTGTCAGTAAATAAATAACCAGATAAATCCTGAAAGAAGTTAAGAAAGGTTTGCCTTTTCTTCTTTCCATAACACTAGTTCCCACTCAGTTCAAGGGGTCATAGGTCTTCTCTGTGGGAACACTCATATGGAGATTTAGCTTTCACCATGATAAACAAAAGGAGATTAAAACAAACCAAAAGACTGATTTATGGGCCTACTCCAAAAAAAAAGTTATCATACAACTCAGGCCTTCATCAACAAACTCCTATGCACATCGAAATAAGTAATAGGGTTGTTCTAAAGCAAATACTACTCTTCCACTAAGGAGAGAAAAAAGTATTTCATTTTGGTTATGAATTACAAAAATCCAGTCCTTCCACAAAACCCCACTGTCCCTTCACATTGTAATACCGTATTTAGACACAGAGTTATAGGAGAGATCAACCTCACAACTGCAAATCAACAGTCACCAACTCCTGTGGATTCCACCTCCTGAATATCTGTCAAATTGG
Organism: Indri indri; assembly: GCA_004363605.1. Taxonomy (NCBI): domain Eukaryota; kingdom Metazoa; phylum Chordata; class Mammalia; order Primates; family Indriidae; genus Indri; species Indri indri. The sequence continues at coordinate 40,882 of RJWJ010008519.1, forward strand.
CTTGTCTTCTAACCCACTGGTACCGCCTTCCCTGGATCCCTAATCATCTCGTACTCCTAGTCAATTTCAACCCCTCTCAACCATTTCCCAAAAATCCGAAGTGATCTTCCTAAATTGCAAATCCATCATTACCTTCAGTGTAAAATCCAACTCCTCAACATAGGCACCTCCCTCCTACAAACCAGGCATTTACCTGCAGTTCTCTCAATGTGCCACGCTCTCCAGACACCCATTCTTTGCACATACTGTACCCTCTCTCCAGCTTAGAACAACCTCTCTTTCCCTCTTCTTTGCCTGTACGACCTGTATTAGCTCCAATACTCCACTCAGACCGCATCTCTGCTAGGAGGAACATTTCCCTTATTTCCTCTCTCATGTCCCAGCATCCCTCGGTTTCATAGCACTCACCACACTATCATCTACCTCCCCCATCAGAAAATTGGAAGGCTGGGATTGAGTTTTCTTTTCTCTCTATAACTCCACTGGCCAGCACATAATCTGGCACAAACAAGGCACTCATTAAACCAAGAAACTGCCATTATCCTACAGTTTCAAATAAACACAACTCCCCCTACACCTCCCAAGAGAGTTATGCTAAAATCTTCTGACCATTTAAATGCACTTAGAAATTAGGACTGGATGTTGACTGCTGGTCTTTGACCATGTCAACTACTGATGAGTCTAAGATGACTTTTCATTAATGATAATGGTAAGCATGGCAAATGTCAGTTGAAGACGCAGCATGGTGTAATGGAAAAAACATCGACTCTGGAGTCCATGAGATGGGATTAAGTTTAGACAAGTTACATAAGCCTAGGTCTGTGGTTTTATGGCAGAATTTATTTAAGTCTGAGAATGTGTCTGGTGTAGTATTTGACACACACAGACCCTCCCCTGCTCCCACTACACTGTACTGCATGAACCTGAGTGTACAGCGAAAAAGAGAAACATGTTCCCAGGCAATAATCTATGGCGACAGAGGTCAGAACCTCAAGGAGGGCACTTTTGGCTGGGAAGTGACACAAAAGAGCCTTCTAGGGCATTGGGAATGTTATCCTTGTGATGATTACACAGACGTATATGTAGTTAAAAATACAGTGATCTGTACACTTAATATCTATGTGCTCAACTGTATATAAATTATACTTCGATAATTTTTTTTACTAATAAAAGAAACACACTCCCTATGTGATAGAAGACAGCCCAAAAGACAAGGCTCTGAAGTCAAAGTATGTTTGTATACCTAAAGCAATGACTCTGCCCTGGGATCACAGTGTTATTGAAAAGGGTAAGCAAATGCACACGTAAACCCAGTACTGGCAGTAAGCAGAATAAATACCTCATAAAATAATGTATCACAATGTCCCAAAGGTACAGAGAAGCTACCATATTTAATAAAACACAAATTTATTTCAGGGAGTTACTGAGTTCATAATCACTCTGTCATAATGTATTTTCTCAATCAACAAATACTCAAAGCACACACCTGTTGGGACTGAAACAATTTTTTGAATTGTTTGAATTGTCTCTCTCCCTCTTTCTCTCAAGCCTAGAGATAAGGTCTTAAAACTACCAAGCCGGCATCCGATCCCACAACAATCTGGTCCCAGCCAACCTTACCAACGTCACCTTCACTGACTCCTGCTGGATGGCTGCTTTATTCTCTGCTGGGCAAACAGGTCTTTCCCATTTTAGCTCCTCTTCCTTTGCCCCCAGCTGTCCCCTACCCTCCTCCACACCAATCTCCTATCGGCTATCTAAATCTTTGGTTTTCTTCAAAGGCAGGGTCCCACTTCCTAAGGGTGTAAGTGGTAGAGGGGAGGGGTGTCCAGACCACTCTACTCCATTACCATCTCCTCCTCCAAACTCCTCGAGCACTGGCTATGTGTACCTACGGCTAAACGGCTGAGTACCCAAAAGGAGGCTAGACTTCCTCTATATAAATATTAATAATATTAGCAACTGACATTACTATATTCCAGCCACTGTCCTAAGTACTTTATATGGACTACCTCATTTAATCCTCACACAACCTTATATGAGAAGTTCTACTGTTACAGATGAGAGAACTAAAGCAAAGAAATTAAAGTTGTTTATATCTCCTAACTGGTAGGTGGCAAAGGCAAGATTTGAGCCCAGGCAGTTTGACTCCAGACCCGTTATCCAACAGGGCCTTTGCTTATTTACTTTTTATTTTGAACTAATATTAGGCTTTCAGAAGAGTTGCAAAGACAGCACAAAGAATTCCCATACCTCTTTTACCCAGCTTCCTCTTATTTGTGCGTGTGTGTGTGTGTGTGTGTGTGTGTGTTTTTTTTTTTTTTTTTTTTTTTTTTTTGGAGACAGAGTCTCACTCTGTCACCAGGACTAGAGTGCCATGGCGTCAGCCTAGCTCACAGCAACCTAACTCTTGGGGTCAAGCGATCCTTCTGCCTCAGCCTCCTGAGTAGCTGAGACTACAGGCATGTGCCACCATGCCCAGCTAATTTTTTGTATTTTTTTTAGTAGAGATGGGGTCGCACTCTTGCTCAGGCTGGTCTCAAACTCCTGAGCTCAAGCAATCCTCCCACCTCAGCCTCCCAGAGTGTTAGGATTATAGGCATGAGCCACCACGCCCCCGGCCTCCTCTTACGTTAACATCTTATAGAACCATGGTACAGCTAACTCTTGAACAATCAGGTTTGAACTGTGTGGGTCCAGTTATACATAGATTTTTTTTCAACCAAACATGGATCAAAAATACAGTATTTGCAGCATGTGAAACCTTCACAAGCAGAAGGTTGACTTTTTGTACATGTGGGTTCCTCAGAGCTGACTTCCGGACTTGAATATGTGCAGATTTTGGTACACGCAGGGGTCCTGCAACCAATCCCCCACATACACTGAGAGGTATGACTATATATTCATCAAAACTTAAGAAATTAGTGCTCATTTTCGCAGCACATGTACTAAAATTAGAACGATACAGAGAAGATTAACATAGCTCCTGTGCAAGGATAACATGCAAATTCATGAAGCATTTCCACATTAAAAAAAAGAAAGAAAGAAATTAACACTGGTACAATATTCTTAACTGTAGACTTAGTTGAGATTTCTCCAGTTTTTATACTCACATCCTTTTTCTGTTCCAGCATCCCACATTGCATTTAGTCATCATGTCTCTTTAGTCTCCAGTCTGTGACAGTTTCTCAGTCTTTCCTTGTCTTTCACGGCCTTGACACTTTTAAAGAGTACTACTCAGGTATCTTGTAGAGCAGTCCCCAACCTTTTTGGCACCAGGGGCCGGTTTCATGAAAGACAATTTTCCCACAGACTAGGGATGCAGGGTGGGAGTATGGTGCGGAGCTCAGGTGATACGTGGCCCGTTTCCTAACCAGTAACGGGCCAAGGCCCAGGAGCTGGGGACTGTCATTGTATAATGCCCTTCAATTTGAGTTTATCTGTTTTCTCATGATTAGACTGAGGTTATAGATTTTTGGGGAAAAACACAAGAGGTGAAGGGTCCTTCTCATCACATGCTATCAGGGAGTACGTGATATCAACATGACTAATCATTGGTGATATGAACCTTGATCGCCTGGTGAAAGTAGTGTCTGGCAGGTTTTTCCACTATAAAGTTATTATTTTTCTGTCTAGCCCACACTTAGGAGGGGAATTAATTCCATCTCCTGGAGAGGGGACTATGAAAGAATATGTGGACATGGGCTGAAACCACCACAGTAATTAATAAATATTTTAAGGGAGATACTTTGAGGCTATGCAAATATTCTGTTTCTTCTTAAGCTTTCACTCACTAATTTTATTCTTCACTGGCAGCTTGCCTATAGCAATTATTACTGTGGTATGCTAATGGCAATTTTCTATTCCCTCATTCTTTCTACTTTTATTAATTGGAATTCCTCTGTAAGAAAGAGCTATCTGTTCTCCCCTATTTATTTGTCTAGTCAATCGTATTGTGAACTCATAGATATTTATTTTATTCTTTGGTTTAAACTCCAATATTACTGCTATTTATTTTGTTTAAATTGTTCCAGCTTTGGTTATTGAGAGTTCTTTCAGGTTGGCTTCTGTGTCTCTTTGACATGTCCCTCTTTTTTACTTTCCCTGTCCCAGTCCTGGAATCAACCAAGGAGCTAATAGGCCATTTTTGCTCCAATCAAGCCAATTTCTGAGGACAGTTGTCAAGTTTTGTGTTCCTAAGTATCTCCTACAGTGCTATGGATAACATACAGTGATTAGGCACTTATCAGTATTTGCTGATGAAAGGTTCAGGGGCAGAGAGAGCAACTGCCCACTCACACGCTCACATAGATGAGGGGAGGAGACAAACCTCCTGCTCTTCCGACCTACCTTTCTGGCCAAAGTATATAAAAGACCTCGCCCATGTGCTGGCACATAGCAAGAGGACAGTAATCAGTACTTCCTTTCCCCAGTCTGACTGCAGCTGCTTTAAAGACATGCTGATGGACCTTCCCTCAGACCCCTGCCAGGAAATGCTAAAAACATTGCCTTTTTTTTTTTTTAAATGGATGGCAAAACTGAGATGCAGGAAAAGTAAAAAACATTCCCAAGATCATACAGGTAGAGGGTGGCTGAAGTAGGACTAGGGAGAAGAGTCCCGAGGGGCACCGCTCTCCCATGATCTTCTCCAATGCACTCCAAGAGAGGAAGGTTCCTGGAGACAACATTTCCTCACAGGGGTGGGGAACCTGCGGCCTTAAGGTGAAATGTGGCCTTCCTGGTCTTTACGTGCACTCTTTTGACTGAATCCAAATTTTACAGAATAACTCCTTTATTAAAAGGGGTTCAGCAGAGAAAGATGAAGCTTTTCTTGTCTCCTTTGGTGCTTAAAAAAGAACAATCTTGAAATCAGAAGGTGGCAGGTCCCCCATCCCTGAAAAAGATGCATGTATTTCCAGACCCCAGGGATCTAGACAGACCTAGACTAAGCTAAAATACTATGACAAAAACAAATTTAAGGCTTAAGGATTTCATCCAGTTATCTACACATTGAATAAAAGGCTAAAATTAAAATCAATGAAGGAGGGAGAGACAAGATTTTGTTCCACTCAAATCCAGATGGCCACACGAACCCAAAGACCAATCAACAAGGTTAAAACGACATGAATCGCAATCAAAATAATGTCAAAAAGCAGTCAGTTAAGCCTACAGATGTCAAAATTTCACAAGGCCCAGTAGCTGGTAACGAGGAAAATTGATGCCAACCAGATTCACCATCTGATGACTCCAATAACCTCATTATTCACCAAAAAGAAAAAGAAAAGAAAGAAAATCAGATAATTTTTGAGCACAGAAGTGTAAAAAATAATTTTTAAAAATTACAGGAGCACCAATAACAGTGGTTATTAGGTTATTAGATAATACAGTCAGCCCTCTATATCCATGGGTTATGCACATCTGTTGATTCAACCAAGTGTGGATCAAAAATATTCGGGGAAAAAAAAGGGATGGTTGCATCTGTACTTAACATGTACAAACTCTTCTTGTCATTATTCCCTACACAATACAGTATATTTACATAGCATTTACATTGTTTTAGGTATTATAAGTAATCTAGAGATGATTTAAAGTACATGGAAGAAGCACATAGGTTACATGCAAATACTACGTCATTTTATGAAATACATCAGGGACTTGAGCATCCCGAGATTCTGGTCTCCTGGGGCGGGGGCGGGGGGGGGGGAGGATCCTGGAACCAATTCCCCAAGGATACAAAGGATGACAATTTTTTCAAACACCCAGACTTGTGGCCCAAAGTCACAGCTGATTCAATTCATTAAAAAATGTTTTTCTTGGCCGGGCGTGGTGGCTCACGCCTGTAATCCTAGCACTCTGGGAGGCCGAGGCGGGAGGATTGTCCTGAGCTCAGGAGTTCGAGACCAGCCTGAGCAAGAGCAAGAACCTGTCTCTACCAAAAATAGAAAGAAATTAATTGGACAGCTAAAAATATATATAGAAAAAATTAGCCGGGCATGGTGGTGCATGCCTGTAGTCCCAGCTACTCGGGAGGCTGAGACAGTAGGATCGCTCGAGCCCAGGAGTTTGAGGTTGCTGTGAGCTAGGCTGACGCCACGGCACTCGCCCCAGGCAAGAGAGCGAGACTCTGTCTCAAAAAAAAAAAAAAAAAAATGTTTTTCTTCATGATGATCTGACTGATAAAGAGATGTGGAGGGGCTGGGTGCAGTGGCTCATGCCTGTAATCCAAGCACACTTTAGGAGGCCGAGGCAGAAGGATCACTTGAGACCAGGAGTTTAAGACCAG